>ML416159.1:203224-225060 GCA_005239525.1 Nicotiana knightiana | reverse complement strand
TTTTTTAACAATATGTAGGTAAATGATCCAAATAATGGTGTAAATCAATTTTTGAAAGATATATCTTGGGGACCTGGGCTTCAGGTCACAACAATGTCTAAGTACGTTGTGAATGGTTATAAGTTTCATACAGAGGATTGCTCTAAAAATAAAAATAGCAACAACAGCGGGGTGTGGGTTCAAGGAGGTGATGGCAATCAAGTTGGAGATATTGATTATTATGGTGTGCTCAAAGAAATGATTGAGCTAGAATATGCAGGTTGGCCATATAAGAAATTGATATTCTTTAGATGCAAGTGGTTTGACCCACATACAACAAGAGGTACAAGAGTACACAACCAATACAACATAATTGAGGTTAATCATACGAGGGAGTATGATCGCTATGATCCTTTCATAATTGCACATAATGTTAGGCAAATGTATTATGCTCCTTATCCATTGCGGCAGAATAAGTCCGATTGGTGGGTTGTAATTAAAACTAAGCCTGTAAGTAGGGTGAAAGTCGAGAATGTGTCAGATGTTGCTTATCAGATGTCTCCAGTGTTCACTAAATAGTGGACGAACTTTTAGAAAATGATTTGGAACATCCTGCACACATATTGGAAGAAGTTGATATAGATGAAGTAACAATTATAGAAAATGAGGAAGTAGAATCAACTGATGAAGCTCAAACTAGTGAGGAAGAAGAATTCACGGACGAGGAACAATACGTCGATGCGCTTTAAAAAGTTGGTTTCTTTAATAACTCTCGTTTTATAGCTAGTTTCTTATATGTTTCAATCTAAATATGTATTATATTATGCAGATGACAGGCAAGGGTCGAGGTAACGATGACCCTACTGGTTCTCGGGGTCGACAAAAGGCTAGTAAGGGAAAGAGGAGGGTACAAGATAATCCTCCATCTTTTCCACCCTCTTCAGAGATGCCGATGCCTGCACCTATGTCTTATTCTCCACCCGATGGCTATTATGAGGTGACACAACATCACCAGCCCTACGTCTTTGTGCAGACACCGGGTCTTTCATCACAGGGCCATAGGACTGTACGTCCGTCATACAGTCTAGCTGCCTCACGACCACATGGATCACATCCATCCGTGTCACAGCCACGGGGGTCACATCCATCAGTGTCACAGCCACTTGCGGTCTATCCAGCTATGTCGCAGTCACATGGATCAGAGCCATCTTCATCAGGGACTCCATCTATTTCAGGCCTTCGCCTGCGAGATAGTAGCTCTGACCCCCCCTACACTTTTCACACATGCGTCTAATGTACGAGTTTCGGACGATGATGCTGATGATGACAAGGAGGTGCATCATGTCAGTATGGCAGGATCATCATAGTCCCTGAGGGTGATGGGTAAGAGTAATTTGTTATTTTTACGTTTATTATTTTGTACAGTTTGTACTAAGATATTAATGTGTTCTCCATTTTTGTTAAATTGCAGGTTCATCCCGAGTAAAATTACTACGAGGATAATCACCAAAGTCACCAGAAAGCTTTATGATGCACCCTATACGAGTTGGAGTGAATTTCCATTCACGCTGAATGAGCAAATTTTCAATAAATTTAAGGTATAAATTTTCTTTTAAGTAGTATAATTATTTATATTTATGATATTTCAATATAATATTTAACTTTTGAAATACAGAGCAAGTCTGTATGGGAACACTGCTATAGCGCGGAAGTGGCTGCAAATTTTAACCTCAAAGCTCGGAAGCGGTTGTCGCATAGTTTCTCCAAAGCTAGACAGTTCAACAAGAAGCCTAACTGGTTGCTTCAACATTTATGGGAGGATTTGCAAAGGCAATGGCTTACCGCAACCTTCTTACAGAAGAGCGAAAAAGGAAAGAAAGCTCGCGCATCCGAGAAGGGAGGGTCCTTGCACACTGGAGGTGCGATCAGCCAAGGGACAATAAAAAGAAGATTGGTACGTAATTGATTAATTTATTTTAATTTTCAAAGTATATCTATTCTGTTTATTAACTAAAATTTATGAGTTTCAGGAAAAGAAGTTGGGGCGTCCAATGAAGCAAGATGAGTTATTCAAGGAGACTCATATTGTCAAGAAGAAGAAAGAGACGGATCAAGAAAGGTGGGTCGAGGGCCGAGCCTCGACTGTACATGTAAGTTTTCACTTTTCATTAAGTATTTTGATTTACACTTATATAAATTTTGAAATACTAATTCAATGTAATTTTTCTTATAGGATCGCTTCAAAGCTGACGTGGAGGAATTCATACGCAGTCAGCCACCTAATGAGTCGGGCAAGGCAATCCAAATTTCGGATGAGAATGCTGAAAGAATATGGATGGAGGCTGCTGGCGATGCAAAATGGGGGAAGGTATATGGGCTTCCTACTAAGAAGTTCCATCACTATCACTATGGAATGCAAGGAATAGGGACTTCCTCGCAAGGCGAGCAACTTCATGGGGAGAGCCTCTCCGCTATGCAGGAGAGTGTGACAAAGCTCACATCTGAGCTAGAAGCTGCCAAGGAAAGAGAAAAGCTTAGAGATGCTCAGTACGTTGGCATGCAAGCTCAGTACCATGGCATGCAAGCTCAGCTCAAAGCTCTCCTAGCTTCTGGAGCTTTTCCGATTCCCCGGTCTCGCGAGTCATCGCCAGAGGCTCAACTTGAACGTGAGCGTTCCTCCCGTCCTCTCCGTGCTAATTCCTCCCGTCATCCCCGTGATCTTTATTCTCGTCCTCCTCAAAATGACCCTTCTCATTACCGTCTTGATAATGAAGCTTCATCAGACGATGATGATAATGATGTTGAATGAAACAATCCTTGAGTACTTTTATATACTTTGAACAAGACAATATAACTTTGGTCCGTTTTCGAATGGGCTTGTAATAAATATTATCTTAGTTTTGTTAGTTTAATGTGTTAGTTCTATTGAACTTTATACTTTGTTGGTTTTAATGTTGTTGTTGTGTTATTGTTGTGTTATTATTGTTGTTGTTGTATTGTTGTAGTTCGTATTGTTGTTGTAGTTCGTATTGTTGTTGTGTTATTGTAGTTCGTATTGTTGTTGTTGTTATTGTAATAGGATTTGGTATGCTGGCAGGTGGTGTAGCTGTCAAAATAGGCAGTTTCTGCTAAAATAATACCCAGAAAAGCGATCAACTTTGGTCGCTATTCTATAATTTTTTTTCTGGGCAATAGCGACCAAAGTTGGTCGCTAACTAACCCAGATTTCCAGTATAGCGACCAACTTTGGTCGCTATTCCCTAAATTTTTTTTTCCTGGGCAATAGGGACCAAAGTTGGTCGCTAAATAACCTAGATTTCCAGTACAACGACCAAATTTGGTCGCTATTCGATTAAAAAAAATATTTTTTCTGAAAATTGGCGACCAATGTTGGTCGCTTAATTACTAAAAAAAATTAAATTGTTGGAATTAGCGACCAATTGTTGTCACTTTTTGTTAAAAAAATTTAAAAATATTATAGAATAGCGACCAACTTTGGTCACTATTTTCCAGATTTAAAAAACTTATATTTCCTTTACAGACCAAACTTGGTCGCTATATTTTGTATAATAATAAATAAATAAATAACGTAATTTAAAAATAGAGACCAACTTTGGTTGCTAAATTTATATTATTAAAATAATATAGCGACCAAAGTTGGTCGCTTTTTTTGATACCGGAATACTTGGTCCTTTTAACTTAGCGACCAACTTTGGTCCCTAAATTAAAGGGACCAACGAAAAAGCGACCAAGCCATTTTGGATGCCTTTTGGTCGATTTTGCACTGTTTAGAGACCAAAGTTGGTCTCTTTTCGTGGTCGTTTTCTTTCCGATTTTTAGTAGTGAATTTTTAGAAGCTGTAGAGAAATTCGATCAACATATGTCTTTAAAATGGCTAGAAATCAATGTCAATTTTATGGCGTACATCTGCATAAAAATAATAGTTAATTGTGATAGAGATAGATAATAATTATTGAGATTAATAAATTTGATTCATATTTATAAATAAATCAAAATTGCACGTACATGAATTCTTTGTCTGATTCAAAATTTTGAACCCTTTCATTTATGAATTTGATAGAAGAACATTGGTTGAATTGCATAAATATAATAGTATTGGTAATTTTAACGCACCAATTGCATGTCAAATGGTGACAGCTTGATCTTTTAATTACTTGTGCTTCACGAAAAATTTAACACTTCTATAGATTTGAGAATGATTCACTTAATTTTTCGATGAAAATTTAAATATTATCTCATAAGTTTTCAAGTGAAAATTTTCATATTGAAGAAAATATAAAAGTTGTTATAAAATTATTATATCGTAGATGTCCATTTATTACTCTGCTATAGATAATTTTTCTGAAGAAGATTATCCATTTAGCACTATGTTGAAGTTTATCTACAAGCAGCTGATGCAGGCAGGTTGCAAGCAGCTCATGCAGACAGCTTACAAGCAGCTGAAGAAAAACCTTGCAGCTGCTTCTTGAAAAGCCTTGCAGTTGCTTCTGAAAAGCCTTGCAGCTGCTTCCTTTCTTCTATAAATAGAGGAGTTTTCAGTTCATTATGTACATCAGTTTGAAAGTTCAATAATATATCAGTTTCTCTCTACACTTGTCTTTAATTTATTTACTTTACAGTCGTTATTTATAACAAAAGTGATAAATTTATGAATAAAATATGTAACAACAGTACGAAAGTAGGAACCATGAATTTTTGTCTGTGCTCAACTTTGCCACCATAAACACTTTGTTGTGAACCTTTATAGAGTATAATGAAGAATGTCAAAAAAGCTATAATACAAAAATATTATAACTGTTGAAGATGACAGAACAAACCATCAAAGTTGAATAACGAAGAAAAATAAACTTACAAAATTGACACGCTACAATGTCACCAAAAGCAAAATCAAACCAGCAAATAACAACGGTACTAAAAAAAAGGATTGTATTATCTATTATGACATATTGTCTCACAAGAAGAATGTAGCTATGAAAAATAATTAAACAATACATTCACAATCATCGTTAACATCAAAATTAAGTTTTAATGCAGATAATGAATTTAACAATCATAATAAATAATAAAGCATTGGAATTAAGACAAACAAATCGTTTGATGTGTTTTCTAAATGAAGAAACTGATTTAAGGCTGTATGAAACATAATAAGAATTTTGTCATGACAATAACAAATACACCCGCAACAAAGTACATATTTGATAAGTAGGAATTGTGACCACTTATTTGCATTCTTTTACTTTTGTTTTAGCTCAAAAATATTTAAAGGTATTCCCGAGAACTAATGAAATGTGCTTTCTTGCAAGAAGATTGAGAAATGAGCCAAAGAGATGAAAATCTACTCAAGAAGGAGTAAAATTGGGCAAGGACCAAACAAAGCAAAAAAAGAGAAAAGTGCGGACCGCACAATATTGTGTGCGGCCGCAGACTATGAAGAACCACTGGCAAATTTCCTTCGCAATGTGCGGATTGTACAATTATTGTGCGACCGTAGAAGACGAGGTTCAGAGAGATGGTGTTTTGGGTCCCTAAAGAAGTGCGGACCCGCACTATTATTATGCGGCCGCAGAATACAAAAGTGCGGCTGCATTTATAAATGTGCGGTCCGCAAAAATCTCCCATGTCCAGCTCAAGTCCAAGAGTGAGGCTGCACTCAGAAATGTGCTGTCCCCAAAATCTGAAGAAGTGCGGCCGCACCCCAGAATTGTGCGGTCGCAGAAGTCCATCCTGGCAAGCTAACTTCAAAGTGCGGACCACACACAGTTGTGCGGCCGCACAACCTCCACAGGGATAATTTTGTCCAATAATTTCAGTTGGGTATAAATAGAATTTTTTGTCAAATTTAGGTTAAGTTTTGAACACCTGAAAGTAGATAGCCGTTTTTTCTTTACTGTTTTGGGTAACTTTGTAATAGTTTATCATTTTAACATTAGATTTTCTTCTCTTAATCATCTATTATGAATTTAATCTTAGTTTCTTCTTTAGTTTCTTCAATTTTGCCTATGAGTAGCTAAATTCTTAGCTAGGGTTGTGGCCAAACCCTAGTGAGGGTGCCTAATGGGTATTTAATTCAGGGCTTGTTTGTGGTTGGGTGTATGATATTTAGCCTAGTTCTTACTTGAATTTAAGAATTAATGGTTGCAAACATTGATTCAGGCCTAATTGACCTAATCTCTACTTGAGAAAAAGAGACCGAGTTTAGAAAAACTTGGCTAACGAGGAATTGGGGTGAACTTAAGAAATTGATAGCCTCAATTAAATGCTCAAATCTAGAGATAGTGAGACCCGACTTGAGCATCTATCACTAGTTTTGTGAATTACCCATTTGGACTTGAGAAAGCCAAATTAGACAAAACCACTCAAACTACCTAGAGGTATAGAGTGGGTAATTGCGTGTGATTTCTTATTACACCCCGATCAATCAAACCTACCCTAAAGTCCTCAATCTGTTAGGTAACCACCTAGGTGGAAGTCACGACCCTAGATCTTTTATAACTTGAAAAATAACAGTACCAAAAATAGCGTTCCTTAGCTTTTCATTTACACACAGTAGTATACTTTTTAGAAGTAGAAAGAAACAACCAATTATGTGGAGTGCAATTTGGGAACGTCATATACCTAGTCTAAATATATACCTAATCCAATATAAGCTCTCTGTGGAATCGACCCCGACTCACGTTGGATAATTATAATTGCATCGACCGCTTCACAATCCCAATCAGTGATGTGAATTTGGCGACATCAATATTCTGCACTAAGTATTATAGTGGTTAATTAGCTATGATCCATAAGTACTTAAGCGAAGTCTACAATTGCATCATAAGCTTTTTGAATATAACATAATAGTATAACTTATCACGCTTCAGATTTTCTAGAAAAATTTTCACATTAGTACTATGTTTAACTTTAGAACTTTTCAAGAAATTGCACAATATAGATTAATAGGTTGCTGACAATGGTCCGAAAAGGACTAAAAAGAAGTCTATATTGCACCATAAAATAAGTGAAACATATATACATGTTGCAAATAGTGGTGAGTGAAGACACTCTTTTGGAAAAAAAGAAATTTCTCGCAGAAAGAATACAAAAAGGATAATAAGATGAAGATACCTTATTGTGCACTTATATAGTGTGCAGTGAAGAATGTGAAAAGAAGTTACTATAATATTGAATATGAAAAATAGGAACAACCAGAATTAACTATAAGGTAATTTGCATTTTACTATAAATAAAGAATGTAAAAAGAAAGACGTTACCATGGAAGATGAAACAAACAAAATATAAAGAGTGGAACTCAACAAATTCTCCATACGTTGCTTATCAAATATTCTTTTTTATTTTACCTTCTGATTCTCCCTAACGATCCAAATCTGCATTCTTAAAGCTCTGGGAAATTAAGAATTCAAGAAAATGAAGAAGAGGGAGAAACCTATTCCTTGGTAATTACGTTGAAGTAATTAAAGGAGAACGTTTCTAAGAAGGAGATCCTCCGCATTGAGATCGAAACAATCAGATGGTATACGTAAGCTAACAAAGTAAACCTTGAACGACAATAAATCAAATGACAAAAAGTAATACATGAAAAAACATATAAGTAATAGTTTAATGTGGTTTGGTGTGACATACATATGAGCAAATCACCATATATATATATATACACTATTGAGAGATAATTCTCCCCTCCTCCCCCCTCCCCCCCAAAACCCCCCTAAACAAAACTCTTTAACCCTAAAAGATTGTTTCGGGTTGTGGGTAAAGTGAGAAGAAAGAATACTCCATTTATAAAAGTGCAAAATACTTTTTTCCAAAAAAAGAAATTAATTAGTTGGATATGGAAAATTTATATTTATATTTTAGAAAAAGTAAAAATCAATTATAATAAATATTTTATCTTTCCTTCGCAAAAAGTAAAATTCAAGAGGAAACCCTAATACTCCTTTACATAGTTTGGTTTGTTATAGAATGATGATATCACTTACTTTGAAAGAACCATTTTATAAATACATTCTCAAAGAACTACCTTCCTCTGTTAATTGTTAATGAATAAAAAAGATAGCACGAGGGCTTATAGTAATTGACTCTAAAACTTCTGGCTAGATAGTAATGTACACTCTAAAAGTCAGGGCGGACTCATATGGGGTCAAAAAGATTTATATGAACCGGATTCGTTAAAAATTAATATTGTGTATATAAATTTATTTTACCTTTCTTCAAAAAAATACTGATACAAAATATATATTGACCCCGCTTAGAGTGCATATGACCCCGTCGAAAATTTACTTAAGCATTTAATAACATATAGTACCTTATCATATCAATTAGTCATAATAAAGTAATACTATTTGATATAAACGTTGTGTATGATAATAATTAATTGAGGAGCATCACCAAAAGTTAGGAGTGTTCGTGGTTCGATACTGTACGCTATTTAAATATTTTGATTCGGTATTTTTGATATTTGGTTTCCTAAAATGCTATATCAATACCGTACCTATTTAAATTCGATACGATTCGGCTTTTCTCCTTTTGATTTATTCGGTACAGTAACTTTAATTTGTTCGGTTTCAATATTACTAGTGCATATATCATTAAGCTATGATATTCTTTATTAAGTACTCATAAATACAAAAATAAAAACGCTCTAAGCTCACATGACTCTTGACAAAGTTTTTGTCCAAAACCAATAAGTAGAGAAAAGGTATGTGAAGAAATAAATTTAATCGTTGTGTTACTTATTTAGAGCTAATTGCTTAATATAAAGAATACAACAAAAACTAATTCAACTGCTGCAATTCAATACACGAGAAGAAACAACTTAAAACCCGTAAAAATATTATGTTAAGTTGCTTGACATCCTAGAGAATAAGAGTTAAAAACTGCAGCCTATTTTATTCCTCCATTTTTCTAAAGAAGTTCATGAGCTTTACTGCGAGCCTCAACATGCATGCTAAAGAAAAGTATTATGTAACTTAATACGTTATAATCAATAATATATGTATTGTGTAACTTATTATTATATTTTGGTATGGTATCGATATTTCAATATTATTGTTTAAATATCAAATATCATATAATACCAATTTTAAAAAAAAAATTTAAATCAAATATCAAATATCGAATACCAAATACTTAAATTTTCAATTTCAATATGGTAATTCAATATTACCAAAAATTATAAATGATAAATAATTTTATATTCTTAATCAAATATTTGAAAGAAACGCTTTATTTCAAAAGAAAGTAGGTTGATATGAGAAGCAACATTAGTTTGCGAGCACGCGCTGGAGATGGAATCGAGGGGACTCAAGAGGTGAGAAAAAACATTAAGTTGAAGGTTGACAAGGTGACGATCACGTGACGCTACTCTGACGATCAATTAAATTCAGCCAACACAGACTGACCAATTAAACTATAGAATATTAATATCTGTCACGTGGACTATGCTAGGAGAATCTTCTTAGCTTTGACTGCTTTGACCTGACGTGGCACGCGTTTTTGCTGACTTTCTTTGAGCTCCAAATCTATATTGAATCCGATTGGTTAAAATATCAAATATTTATTTTTGAAAATAATTTTTATTTCAAATAAATACTTTTTAGCAGTTTGTGCAAATTAATTTGATAAGTGATTTTTTTAATTTTTGATAGGCAAATTGATTGACTAGTCTCTCCAAAAATTACTTTTAAGTGTTAATTTACGAAAAAAGACAATAAATATTCAATTTATAATTACTTTTATTTTAAGAGAGAAATAAATATAAAAGATTTTAATCAATAAAATATATTATTCAAAATATTAATATTGTATATTTGGTATTAATTAATTTTACATGATAATTTATACAAAAAAGAAAATCATTCATTATAAATTTAAAAGCTTGTCCATAAATCACTATATAAACGAAGAGATCAATTTATAATAGAGAGACTATTCCAGGAGAATATAATACGATCAAAATAAAATAGAGAAGAAAGAAAGGGTAGAAAAGAATATTAACTTAATGAGAGAAGCTTGATTTTGTAACTTCTTCCCCAACACAAGAGAAAATTGCTCGTCTTAGCCAACTACCTCAAACTTTCAAAATAATATTTTTGTTTATTAGAAAAAAAGTACTTTTTGGCCCCAAAAATTGGCCAAATAAGCTCTCAATCACCCTGCACTTATTGATGTTGGTGTAGAGTTAAATATCAACTGCTTTAATTTAATTTAATTATAATTATTTAATATTTTAGTTTTATGAATTTGATTAATTTAAATTCACATCGCATCCGATTTATTTAAGAGGAAATTGTTTCCTATTAAAAGTATTCAATTATAGTTGTTGGTCTTTTCTAAGTCAAGATTAATTGCGTTTATTTAACGTTTAAACATTGGAACTAACAATAATATTATTTAAAATAAATGAAGTTAACAACTTAAAAATATTAATAATTTAGTATAATAAATTAAAATAAAATAGATAATATGCAAATACTTATGCCCAATGGATATAAGCTAAATTCTTATTAAAATGTATTGTTCTATTTAAGATATGGCTCCACTGACGTCCACATATAATGAACAGATTCAATTAAATTTTCTTTGTCGAATCATACTGGCATAGAAATAGTCTTTTCTGTATATGGATAAATAATTTATTCCCCTTGACACATAAATTTTTTAATGTATTGGAAAATATAGTTATAAATTATTTTAGATTGTTGTTTAAAATTCTAAATATGTCATTAATGCCTTTTCTATACGTAGCAGTCTAGACTATCCAATAAAGAAAATAAAGCTTTATGAATGAAGTAATAAAGATGATAGTAGCTGAAAAATTTCAGAACTGTCTCGCCGTGTATCCTCCTTATTTAATTACAAGGGTTGAGATTAAACTTTAGGCGTATAAAGTTACTTTTATGAGTATTTTATCTCCTACAATATAAATTTTCGATGCTAATTAAATTAGTCGAGATCTCAAATCGAAAATCAAATACTACAAAAAAAAAAAAAAAAAAAAAAAAAAAAAAAAAAAAAAAAAAAAATTGGCGGTGGTTTGCTAGCGTGGACTAGATATGCTTTATCCCGACACACATGAATTTAGGTGTCTGGTAGATTAAAAATGAGTAGAAGCAGAAACAATTTTGGAGAAGCAGATTCTCTCCAAAAATACTTTTGAGAAAAAATACACTTAGGAGTTAGGATTAGTTTTTAAAAGCTTGGCCAAACACAATTGATGATCAGAAATGTTTTTTGAATCTGTTAGCTAAACACAATCTACTTCTCGCCAAAAATACTTTTTAGAAAAACACTTTTCAAAATAAACTGATCTTTGCAGTTTGGCCCAAAAGGCGATTAGTATTATTAATTTCTTCTTTGGTAGTATTTCTCAACTTATGTATAACTAATATATGTATTTGTTATACACCCTATTGAGTACTTTTTTTATACATAACATACCATGATACATGAAAAGCACGTATAAAGATAGAATTGTCCTTTCAAAACCTTTTTTAAATCTTTCTAACGTATATGGAGATTATTTTTGTAAACAAATAATTTTCTTAAAGAATTATGCAATGCATGCTATTTTTAATAAAGCAAAGCAAACAATCAACAACAACAACAATAACAACCCAGTAAAACTCCACCAGAGGGGTCTATAGAAGGTAGAGTGTACGCAGACCTTACCCCTACCCAGAGGGGGTGTAGAGGCTATTTCCTGGAGACTCCCCACTCAGAGACAATAGATCTATGACAACAAAACCCGAAAAATAATATCATAAATATGAGAGACAACAAATAAATGGAAAAGCATTAACACAAATATTATGCAAAAGTGTGAAACACAACATAAATCACTAGTAGTGGTAGACAAAATACTATCATACTCATCGGTGCAAAGAGGAAAACCGGGACAAGAGAAAAACCGCTCGACTACCCTTTGACCTACAACCCTAATGCTCGACCTCCACACCTTCCTATCAAGAGCCGTGTCCTCGGAAATCTGAAGCCGCACCATGTCCTATCTGATCACCTGGCCCCAAAATTTCTTGGGCCGCTCTCTACCTCTTCTCGTACCTGCCAAAGCCAACCGCTCACACTTCTTAACCGGGGCATCTAGGCTTCTCCTCTGCACGTGTCCGAATCATCTAAGTCGCGCTTCCCGCATCTTGTCGTCCACTGGAGCCAGGCCCACCCTCTTCCGAATATCTTTATTCCTAATCTTATCCAGCCTAGTGTGCCGTCCACGCATCCATCTCAACATCCTCATTTCTGCTACTTTCATCTTCTGGATATGTGAATTCTTGACTGGCCAACACTCAGCCCCATACAACATGGCCGGTTTAACCACCACTCTATAGAACTTACCTTTGAGTTTCGGTGGCACATTGTTGTCACACATGACTCCAGATGCTAACCTCCATTTCATCCACCTCACCCCAATACGGTGTGTAACATCCCCGTCGATCTCTCCATCACCCTGGATAATTGACCCTAAACACTTAAAACTTTCTCTCTTGAGGATGACATGTGAGTCAAGTCTGACTTCCACATCCGCTTCCCTGTCACATCATTGAACTTACATTCCACATATTCCGTCTTAGTCCTACTCAACTTGAAACCTTAAGACTCCAGGACCTGCCTCCATACCTCCAGTCTCCCATTAATGTCGCCTCGCGTCTCATCAATCAGAACTATATCATCAGCGAACAACATACACCATGGCACCTCTCCTTGGATATGGTGTGTCAGTGCGTCCATCGCCAGGGAAAATAAGAACAAGCGCAAATTCTTGGTGTAACCCCATAACCACAGGAAAAGGCTCTGAGTCACCTCCCACAGTCCTAACCCGAGTCATAGCTCCATCATACATATCCTTTATCACCCTAATGTAAGCCACTGACACACCTTTCACCTCCAGACACCTCGAAATGACGTCCCTGAGGACCTTGTCATATGCCTTTTCTAGGTCAATAAACACCATATGCAAATCCCTCTTCCTATCCCTGTATTGCTCCACCAACCTTATCCCATCATAACTAATCCCAACATTACTAATATATCGTATTCAGTACTATTCTTATACATACTACCAAACGACCCCTTAGAGATTAGTATTCTCTCCATCCACTTTGTTTGACACTATTTCCTTAATAGCCCATTCAAAAAATATTGACATATTTTAATATTTTTTCATTGAGAAATTTTTTTAATCATACAAATGATATGATATATTCAAAATTACAAGTTTCAAAAGTTCTATAGCTACACATATATTATGAAGTATTTAGGTCCATAAATTTCAAAAGATTTTATGTTTTTCTTAAATTTTGTGCCAAATCAAATTACTACAAATGAAGTGAAATGAAGGGAGTAACATTTTATTTGATTTAAGACGTTGAATTGACCATTCAGATTAGATACTCATCTTAATTGAATTTTGTGTAATGTATCAAAAACATTACCATATTTTTCTTGTTTAGAAAAATTATTCTGTCATTTCTAAAGTTACCGTGTACGAAATCATGGATGTTTGTCCAAGATAATTCGTACTATTACTCTTACACAATTACTTCATCCTTGTTTAAGCACAACAGTACTTAAAATGCTAAACATAAACCAATCTCAAGTCTCAACAGACAGAAAAATATATCACAAAGTAAAAAAAGAAAAAGAAAACAAATAGGATCCTCTTGATATAAAAAGAGGACGACAGGACTTACGATCCAATTTGAATTTTCAGAGCTTGATGAATCAAAATTACTTGAATAAACTAATAGGATTATAGTTGATTGTGTATCCATAATGCTAATCATATTCGAATTTGTCCACCTCACGTCATCAATTTATGCATGCAGAAGGATAAAATGAAGAGTAAGATAAAGAGAGGGAGAAAGAAAAAGGCACATTATTATAAGATGTTAAGTGTGATAGCACAATCATGAAATGGACGCGTAATTTCTCAACTCATACGCGGATCTTGATTATGATTTACGAGTTCACGTGAATTTAATTAATTTTTGATTTAATTTTATTTATATATTAAGAAATTTAATATATATAAATATTTTATTGTAAATTCAATTATTACTATATACTCCTGTTAACTTTAAATAAAATATTATTAAAAAAATTATAAAATTTAACTCTTGAATCCGCTTTTAAATCACATATCTTAATATGTCTTCAAACCTAAAAGTAAAGAAGAAAAAGGAGAAAGAAAGAAGAAGAAAGAGCTGGGAAAAAAAAAAGTTGGGAAATGCTTTAGTTAATTCCTCATCCCTATCGTTATCTAAAAAAAATATCACTTTTGGAGTTTGGAGAGAATAATCATGCTTATTCTGATTCTCTTAAGCACTAGTACTTAATTATAAGTCTACTTTTAGTGCATGACTTTTTGACATAGGGGGTGGCACGGTTGTGGTAAGGATGGGATGTGATGACCTTGCTGTTGGGCACTCTTGGATAAATTTGGTAATAAAATTTCTAAAAGTTTAATATCAAACTAGATAGTGACGATAAAGAATTACTGGACAGAGATTGCATCAGAAAATATCTTAGCAAGATGTCTTAACAAAATCTAATTTGGTGAAAACTTTTAATAGTCATGTATAAAGAATGCCTGAGAAAGTTGTAGATGCATGATTATGAGTTTAAGTGGGAGATTGTTGAGGCATATATTATTAACTATGCGTTTGGATATAGTATATTCTAACAATTGTCATGGTTAAAAGTCTAAGTGGGAGATTGTTGGGATATATTGTCACGACCCGAAATTCCTATCATCGGGACCGTGATGGCGCCTAAAATTTCACTTACTAGGCAAGCTAATGTTAGAATATTTTTTAGCAATTTTTAACAATTCAAATTAAATAATAACTAAGAAATTGAATAAACTCAAATAGAGTGAGAAAATTATAACAACAACGATATCTAGATACAGTCCCAGAACTGGCGTCACAAGTACACGAGCGACTAGAGTACTAAAAATAAAAGTCTGAATGAAAGCATAACTGTTTGAAATACAGTAAACAACTAGAGAGATATGAAAACGGGACTTCAGGGCTGCAGACATCGTGCAACTGTATCTCAAGTCTCCATAAAGCAATCAATCCGAGCAATCTAGTGACCGCCTCTAGGAACGACTCCAAATTTTGCACACAAAGTGCAGAGTGTAGTATGAGTACAATCAATCACATGTACTGTGTAAGTGCCGAGCCTAACCTCGATGAAGTAGTGGCGAGGCTAAGGCGAGTCCCTTACAATAACATGTACGCAGTATAACCCGTACGCAATATAACTGGAAAAGAAACACAGAAAAGTAAGGCAGTTAACTTATGAAAATAAACTCCATCATCGGAATCAGTAAATCCAGAAACATCAGTCCTCAGAATCTCGTATGAAAAGACTGAAAGCTAACACAATGCAATAATGAATACAAAACACACAATTCGTTGCGGGGCGTAATCCGATCCCACCGTACAGACACAATCTTCCCTTATTTTACCATATCAATATCAAGAATAACATATAAAATCCGTTGCGGCGCACAACCCAATTCCCCCATATAATAAGAATCAATATCATAATCCTCCCTTATTTTACCATATTAAAATCACATATAAATTTGTTGCTGTGCAACCCAATCCCACCATATCAATATCAATCCTCCTTTATTTAAGCCGTTGCAGCGTGCACCCCGATCCACAAACAAAATCAATAAATGTAATCAATTCATTGTCACGACCCAAATCTCCCTCCGTTGGGTATCGTGATGGCACCTAGTCTTAAGGACTAGGTAAGCCTAACATTCATGGAATAATCAACAATAATAAATAAAATCTAATATTTTTCTGAAGCAAGTGATCCTGTACACATTGTATATTCCCAAAACCCAGAAGTACAAGTCATAAGCTTTTAAGAATTTAACTAAAACTCCTAAAAATACCACTGTTCAGAAATAAGTACAACAGTGCAAACAAAAATATAAGATGGTGATTCCGAAACCGCGAACGCTGAAGCGGTTTTACTTTGAGTCTCCATAACAGCAACTGTGCTACTGACAATCAATCGGCCGGATATGCGAAAACCTGGAATCTGCACAAAAAATATACAGAAGAGTAGTATGAGCACACCACAGCGGTGCCCAATAAGAATCAAGACTAACCTCGGTGAAGTAGTGACGAGGACTAGTCAAGACACCCACTGGTCTAATAAAACTGAACAAGTATTCATACAGGAATAAGGGAAATGATGATATACACATAAAGGTTACGCAATATAGCTAACAAGACAGTGAATTCGATATTGAAGGAAAACAAAAAATATCAGCGGAAAGACCATGAAGTAACACAAGACTGAATAGAACACAAACAAATCCGGCATATAAGTGTGCAACACGTACATGAGATGACTCAACAACTTCAACCACTTCTACATCAAATTCATAGTCATCTCCACGAGGTTCCGAACCTCGGACAAATCACTATTTATGGGTCCCAATATTCGAACCCTAACACTTGGCATCTTGCGCCCTCATTCGAGTACTAACTGCACGGACGACTCACGTGCCAAGTGGGTCATTCCCACCCATACGGTAAGCACCACATGAGTATCTATAATTGACAACAACAAGGAGTCCTGAATCCATTAGTAGTACTTAACTACGTGTATGCTTGTGTAGGTGTCCTAACATGATTTCAACAACCAATAGACATAAGGAAAACAAAAAGGGGCAACACGTACATTTTCATGTCATAAGTTTCCACACGAATGAACTCACACGGTAAGTGTTCCAGCAAACAATATCAACAACAAGGAATTCCCCCAGGCCAACACAAGTATCACAACCAATCCCTGACATAACCCACCTTTTCACGCCATGTGTGCAATAGTACAGTATATGCCCTCCTTGTTTCTCCACACGTGCATAAACATGTTCCCACCTTGTTATGCCACATGCGGAACACTGAATCTTGTATCCCGCTTTATCACGCTGCATGTGCAATATCAGTAGTAAACACGGCACGCCAGAAACCTCGTGAAAATCTCCATATCAACGACCACACGGCAGAAACCTCGTGCATCACCACAACAAATACAACAACAATAATGGCAACAATTCAAGATACAATTAATACATCAACTCAAGAACCTTCGACCACAAGATAGGCAAGACCAGTTCACGAGAAACAAACATAATAAGGAGAGCTAGGCATATTACGAATCACTCAACAAGGAAGGAAAATATCATGTAACAGCCACACCTAATTACAAGAGAAAGAGTGCAACACGTGCTTCTCGAGAATCTCTGAAGCGATTTTTTCCTTCTCTGGGAGATTTTCGTTGTTTAGAACTGCCATGGCCAATTTGGCCGATGGCTAGCCTGTTTTGACGGCTGGGCAGCCCTCTCTAACCCTCGCCCCACCACCCCCAACCACCAATAAAAATTACCAACTCCCTACAATCAATTCCCAAGCATTAGACTACTCCAAAATTCTTAAACCTGCGACTTTGAATGGAAACGTACATGCAAACAGTGCCGGACAGTCATCTGTAGAACCAATTTCAATGCGAAGGACTTCGTTTGTGAACGGGCAACCAGATATTACCTTCACTGAGGCAGAAGTTGATCGAATAAATATAATTGAGGGGCTGCAGTACGCTGTAGTTGGAAAATTCACATATGGTTGGCTAGAACTTCAGGAGATACGTCAAATTGTGCCTTCTCAATGGGAATTAAAGGAGCATGCAGCATTTGGTATCTTAGAGACAAACATGTTTTGATTCATTTTACATTGTGTCAAGACTTCATTGATTTTATGTCAAAAGGTGTATGTTATGTTAAGGATAAAGTAGGGCAGGAGTACCAATTGAGACCTCTTATCTATGATTCCAAATTCAAGGCCGGAGAGGAAACTTCCAAGGCTATGGCATGGATATCATTCCTAGGTCTACTGCCTACCTTTTATGTTAAAGAAGTTTTATTTTCGATTGCTACGACAGTAGGGAAGCCTATACAATTAGACATGGCTACTATTAACAAGACTCGACCTAGCTGTGCGAGGGTTAAAGTCCTTGTTGATTTATTAGCTGATCATCCTAAGAAGGTGAATATGGACATAGTGAATGAGGTTTCAGGAGAAAAAAGGACTGAGTGGATTAACATTAAGTATGACATGCTGCCTAAATATTGTAAGGAGTGTAGGCTTCAAGGTCATGATGATATTGAATGTTGGCACTTACATCCGAAGTTGAATAATTCTGGGAAGTATGCTGTAGATGAGAAAAAGAGTAATGACAAGGTGCAGAAAAATGAACCTATAATGATCTTGACTAGTGGAAAGGTTGTTGGCAATATGGGAGAACAATGGAAGGAGGTTAGAGACAATAGGGTGAAAACTGGTGCAAAACAGGATAGGATGCAAAATCATTCTGGAAAAGAAATAGTTCCAATTGAAGATGTAAGGCATAATGTTTCTGATGGGGTGCAGCAGATTAAAACAACTACAGGAAAAGAAATTATTCCAGTTTCTGGACATGTTTAGCAGGGGAATTTAATTACTAGAGGAGATTTGGTTCCAATTGTAACAATTGTTAACAATCAGATTTAAACGACTAACCAATTTGCAGCTTTGGAGGGACAGGACAATGAAGGAGAGGATAATAATCAACTTGCAGTGATTGAGAAAAATAATGAAACTAGGAGTCCTAATAGCAATCACATGTCAGCTGGTACATTGAATCATAAGGCAGCAACTTCTTTCTCCTAAATCAGCTGGGATTAGCTCCACAAAAAGAGGAAGGAATACAACTGATAAGGTGGATGGGATTCAGACTGGTGGAGATACATATAAGGAGGGTACTGCAGCTTGGGTAAACAGAATTTTAATGGAAAATGCTGTCAAAACTAATCAGTCATGCAAAGAAGTACCCTCACAAACAGGGGATTTTGCAGCAACTGATGGAACATCTACGGATAATGCAAAATTATAGATTGCTAGTGGAAGGCCTTAGTATGATCAACGTGAAGAAGACTCATAGGAAGGAGAATTACCTGAAGGAGTATTGGGTGAAGAGGAATCAACATATGAAGGGAAAGAAGAAGAAGAACAAAGAGTAAATGGTAAAAGTAACAAGGAGCATGGGAATACATGGGTAATTGCAGCCAAAACTGGACAAGCTGAAGCAGAACAAAGTGATAAAAATGCAACAATGATAGGTTCTGATGGGCCCCAAGAAATAATCAACACTAATCCTACTGGTCAGTTACCTCCATCTAAGCCTAATATAGCTACGGGTGACAAGAATGGAGAAAAAGATGGTACAAGAGGAGGGAATGGTGACAATGCAACTTGTGAAAAAGCAATGATACAGACTTCTAAAGAGATCGTTAGCAGTGATAAAGTGCAACGTGATGAAGAGCAAGGAGGGATTAATATAGCCGAAGATCAACAGAATCTAGAATTGTAACAACTCAAGGTGATTCCTATTTCTACTCAGCAACAGGTTGCTGATCCAATAGAAACTAAGATTGTGGAGGACAACATGGAAGGTCAAGGAAAAGATTTGGATGCTGAATCTACCTATGAAAATTTCAAACAAATTGCTCGACAAGGTGATTTATCACCTAGGAAAATTGAGAGAGGGAAATCTGTTGGGAGAGGAAAGAAGAAACAACAAAAGGACAATAGTCAAGGTGTAGGGCCTGGGGTTTAAACACAAAGGACCCTCTCTAAAACCCATAATTAATGATGAATGCACTTATCTGGAATGTACGATCAGTGAATACAATGAAAGCATTTGAGAGACTGATCATTATGCAAAGACAACACCATTTCAAGTTCATTGGAGTTATGGAGCCAAAGCAGAAGAAGAAAAAACTGGAAACATACAGGAGAAGGATCAGAATGTTACAGGCCTTTTCAAATGTATCCAAAAAAATTTGGGTTTTTGTAGATGACGAGAATGGAGTAAAGGTAGTATATGATCTTGAGCAGCAGATCACTTTGAAGCTCACAAACTTGGACACTCAAATGTCATTTGTTGTCACCTTTGTTTATGCAAAATGTGATGCCATTGATCGAATAGAATTGTGGGACAACTTATATTATTTGGCCAGTGATATGAAGTTTCCTTGGTTAGTTTGTGGGGATTTTAACATCATACTCGATGAGGAAGAGAAGTATGGGGGGCTGCCTGTGCACATAAATGAAGTAAATGATTTTAGACACTACATTAACACATGTAATCTCAGTGATTTAGGCTTCAAAGGTAGTATTTATACATGGTGGAATGGGCGAGGTGAGGATGTCTGTATTTTTAAAAGACTTGATCGTTGTTTGGGAAACTTAGAATGGAAGCAGTGTTGGCCTAACTTGGAGGTAACACATTTGTCCAAAATTGGCTCAGATCACAGTCCTTTGCTCATAAAAAGTGATCCCAATGCTGCACCTGTTAAGAAAGCGTTTAAATTCCTAAATTTTTGGGTGAAACACCCTTCATTTAAAGGAGTAGTCGAGCAACATTGGAATGCAGACTTTACAGGATATCCATTCTATGTTTTTAATTACAAGCTTAAGAAATTGAAGAAAGCTTTATCAAATTGGAGCAGGGCAACGTATGGTGACATTTTTCAAAGAATTGCTAGTCTTGAAGAAGTGGTGATAGTACATGAAACACAATTTGAGAGGGCTCCAACCTACCAAAACAGGGAGAGATTGCAAAAGGTCCAAGCTGAAATGTTCAGATTTCTAGCGTTAGAAGAAGAGTTTTGGAAGCAAAAATCAGGCATGTCGTGGTTCAAAGATGGTGATCGCAACACAAATTTTTTTCATGTTCATGTATATGGTAGAAGAAGAAGATTACAGCTTAAAAGAGTGCAAAATTCAGAAGGAAACTGGCTAGAAAACAACGATGAGATGGCAGATGAAGCTGTGAAATTCTATGAGGATCAGTTCCACGAACAATTATCCCTTATAGATTTTCACATCCTTGAACATGTATCAACCTCGGTGAATTTTAACAGAATCTGGAAGTGATCAAGCAACCTTCCAAAGATGAGATAAAACTGGCAGTAATGGGCTTAAATGGAGACAGTGCAGGGGCCCGGATGGTTTTACAGGTTGCTTTTATCACTCGTGTTGGGATATAATAGGAGATGATATAGTAGACATGGTGAATGCATTTTTCAATGGTCATGAATTTCCCAGGTATGTGACGTACACAAATCTGGTTCTACTACCAAAAAAGAAGGAATCATGACATACTCAGACATGCGACCTATTAGTCTGAGTAATTTTATTAATAAAATCTTCTCAAGAGTTGTGCATAAGTGTTGATTGATTTCCCAATGCACACGCAAGTGTACGTGGTCGACAAGTAATATAGGATTTTAAGTCCAGATATCGTTCCCACAGGGACTTATGATTAACTATCAACTAAACTAAACTCAAACATATATTTTACTAAAATTAATCTAAAATAGTAAACAAAGAGATTAAAGAGACAACTAACTCAAAGACGAATTCAATGTAATTTGATATTCTAGAGTTATGGGTTGGCAAACAATCACGTTGAGTTTTCGACCTAAATCTTCAAATCAGGTTTATTGATTGACGAGGTTAATATTGCTCGTAGCCTTCTCCCGAAGTACAACTCGCCTATTCAAGCTAACCTAACGCCTATATTCCTATGGAATCAGGCTTAGCAAGAACGTCTTAATAATTCCCGTATAATAACCAAGCAAGGCGATTAGGTATATTCCTATCCTAACCGCAAATCCGCTCCCCTGAAGGGTTAAGATCTTGCTCTACCCAATCTTATATGCAATCTAGAATTCCCTCTCCCGAGTTCAA
>ML416159.1:111024-201167 GCA_005239525.1 Nicotiana knightiana | reverse complement strand
GCCTGGCTAAGGCCAGGCTGGGTCAGGCTGTTTGGCTCTGTCGCCCGGCTATCGCCCGGGTGTCCCCTTTCGCGTATTTTTCGACGTATTTGCATCCGTTTAGCCCCGTTTCCATTTCCAATTCACCTACACATAAAATAAACCCCATTAGGCACATACGACGTGTATTTTATCATTAAAGCACATAAAATGCAAGGTATATAATGCTTAAAATCATGAATTCTAGCTACGCATAAATAAGTGGTTAGCTGTGTTGCTTCCAAATATAATCTCAGAAGAGCAGGATGGCTTTGTTGAAGGTAGGAATATTGTGGAGATTGTCCTCTTAACTCAAGGGATCATCACTGACATCAGATTAAGAACAAGAGCAGGCCCAAACATGGTAATCAAATTGGACATGACCAAAGCGTACGATAGATTGTCGTGGCTATTTTTGACAAAAACATTGAGAAAGATGGGATTTGGAGAGGTATTTATTGACATAGTGTACAGATTGGTGGCAAACAACTGGTACTCTATTTTACTTAATGGCCAGCCTCATGGATATTTTAAATCAACACGAGGGGTAAAACAAGGCGATCCTTTATCTCCAGCTCTATTTATTTTGGCAGCAGAAGCTTTATCAAGGGGGTTGAACTCATTGCATAGAACTGTGGGATTTCGTGGATTTGGCTTACCTAAATGGAGCCCGAAGATTAATCATCTTGCGTACGCAGAAGACACAATTATCTTTTCCTCTCCATATGCTACATCACTGAGGCTTATCATGAGATTCTTGGCAGCTTATGAATCTGCCTCAGGACAGCTGATTAACAAGAGTAAATCTGCTGTTTATATGCATAATTCAGCAGGAGAGGGGGTGGTGAATAAGGTTCAAAGGATCACAGGTATTGCGAAGCAAGAATTCCCTTTCACGTATCTAGGCTGCCCAATCTTTTATGCTAGACGAAGAATGGATTACTATCAAGGTTTGATAAATAAGGTGCTAGATAAACTTCAGGATTGGAAGGGTAAGTTATTATCAATAGGAGGGAGAGCTCTCCTCATTAATCATGTACTCCAAAGTATGCCAATTCACCTTCTTTCTGCAGTCAATCCTCCAGCATCTGTAATTAACAGGTTGCACAAAATCTTTGCCCAATTCTTCTGGAGCAATACAGTAGGAGTGGAAAATAGGCACTGGGCTTCATGGAAGACACTATGTTTACCTTGTGAAGAAGGGGGTGCTGGATTTAGATCGTTACATGATGTATCCACAACCTTGTTTTGTAAGCTATGGTGGAATTTCAGAACGAAACCAAGCCTTTGGAGCTCATTCGTAAGTCAGAAATACTGCAAGAAATTAAATCCTTTGATTGTTCCTTAGAGAAGAAATGGATCTCATGTATGGAGAAAGATATTAGAATGTAGGGATCGCATCGAACATCAAATTATATGGCAGCCTAAGATGGTATCCTCATTATTTTGGTTCGACAATTGGACAGGATTGTGAGCTTTATATTTTGTAACTCCTCCTGACTTTGGAGTGGATGAAACTGTGCAAAACATATATGACGTGGTGGAAGATGGGAGATGGAATGAGGAGAAGATAAGGGAGATTTTGACACAAGAAATAGGCTGAACACATCATTCTCAATATGAAGCCTCCAGTAGAGTTGAAATACTGGACAGACCCTTCTGGATGTTGGAATCAAAGGGAACATTTAGTGTAAAATCAGCGTGGGATTATGTGAGGAAGAGAAATGATCCGGGAAATGCATACAAAAATATTTGGGTGAAGGGGCTACCATTCAAGATTTCATTTTTTATGTGGAAGCTTTGGAGAAATAAGCTGCCTTTGGATGAATTTTTCATACGATTGGGATATCTAATGACTTCAAAGTGCTCGTGCTGTGTAGAACCTCAAGAGGAGACAATGCAACATCTCTTTTTCTCATCTGTTGCTGCTGCTAAGGTGTGGAAATACTTCTTAGGACATGCATGCATATCGATTGAAGGCATCACTTTGCACCAGGCAATTACAAGGTGTTGGACTGCAGATGTGATTCCCAGACTTCAACCTATCATTCAAGAACTACCTGCTGTTGTAGTATGGGAACTATGGAAGAGACGAAATAGTTACAAATATGGAGATAATGTGACGGTTAATAGAGTCATCTATCAGGTGTCAAATACTATGCAACTTTTAGTCCAATTCAAAAAACCAAATATGCAAAATATACCACAAAATTGGCCAGAGCTGTTACATAGAATGGAAACATATAAGCCAAAATTGAAATACACAAAGGTTCTGTGGAATTGCCCAAGTCCAAGATGGATTAAAGTAAACACAGATGGTGCGTCAAGAGGCAACCCAGGTAGAAGCTCGATTGGTTTCGTACTTAGAAATGAAGAAGGAGACTTGGTGTATGCATGTGGAAAAGAGATTGATGAAGGCTCAAACTCTGTAGCTGAAACTAAAGCAGTTTTAGAGGCCTTAAAGCACTCTGTGGGGAATGACTTTGTGTTGATTGAGTTACGCACAAATTCGATATTACTGAAGAATGTGATTGAGGGAGAGTGGAAAATACCATGGGTTATCAGTGAAATGGTGGAGGAAATCAAAGAGGTGATGCAAAGAGCCAATGTAAAACTTACTCATACTCTTGGGGAAGGTAATCGACTGGCTGATCACATGGCCAATTATGCTCTAGATGTTGAACCTTTAGAGTGCCATAGCTTTGAGGAACTTGATGTTCAAGGTAGAAGGTTGGTGAATAGCGATAAATTCCAATGTCCTTACCTAAGAGTAAGAGTAGATACAAGGTAGGAAAGGGAGAGGAGAGCAAAATGAAGGAGATGGTGTGTACATAAGCAGGAGCAATAGTTCATCATGTTCAAATCCAAGTGGAGGAGAGCATGATGAGGTCCTTTATTACTAACAGTTTTCTCTTTTTTGTAGGTACAATGCAAGACTCTCTGTTTATGACTTTAATGAACTCTCTATTGGTGGTATTAGTGCTTTGCACTCAACCCAATGAGAGGGAATTAAAGCAAAGCAAATGCTTAGGCTCAAGGAGGCTCTCACGACTGTCCAGGTCTGTTAGTGAGAGCTTCTTCTGTAGTATTGCAGGGTGGGACTTTTCCTCTATATTTTCAACATATCTTGAGATATCAATGCATCTTGATACCTTACAGATAAAAGAGGAGAGTCACACAAGGATAAGCTCACAACCTGAAAGGAAATCATATAGAGTATTAGGAACTTATAACTGGACAAAATTTCATACAAAGGGAAAAGGAAAAAGGAAGAGCAAGGGACAAGATCAATCATTTGAGCTACATATCCAAATCCTTAGGGAGAAGGACATGCTAAACTCATTGTTTACTAATTCTTTTTTCTTTTTTTGCAGGGAAAGTTACTGTGGTCATGCCTTCTCATAGTTTACGAATTCAATGGGTGGTATTAGCACCTAGTGCTCAATCCCTTGAAGGAGTTAATATGAGATGCACAAGCATGACGTTAACAAGATCCACTTGGCTAATATGCAGTAAATGCAGCAGCACTATTGAAGTACAAAGACCTTCAAGCAAGATCAATTTACCAAATTGGAAATACAAGAGCTGGATGTCCAGAATTATGCAGCAATTGTTTTTGACCAGTCATGAGGACAGGATCATTGAAGTGCAGATTACATGGGCATATGTGGATACAGGGAACCAAACATTGGATCATTTCTCTATGTATATAAAATACCCTATGATGAAATATCAGTTGGTGGTATTAGTGTTATGCGCTCATTCCACTGAGAGGAAATCAGAGGTATGCATATACATAGAGATAATGAGGGGCAATCAGTTGCTCAATTTCTTCAGTAAGAGTCGTTGGTGTACAGATATTTTAACAACATATGAAGTGCTTACACCACATGACCAAGAGGAGGGTAACACCTCAGTTTCACAGGAAGTAATCCAAACAATTACAAACATACAAAGGCAGCAACCAACACAGGCATGTACTTACAAGAAGATTAGATATACACAGGATTATAGATGGTGCAATAAGGCAAGAGGTACTATAAGCATGCCCTTCCTTTGGCCCATCTTCCAAGTGGTGGTATTAGTACTTAGTACTCAACCTACTGGAAGGGAAGCTGGGGAAGGCATGAGCAGGTTAAGGCATGAAACA
Source organism: Nicotiana knightiana (assembly GCA_005239525.1). NCBI lineage: Eukaryota > Viridiplantae > Streptophyta > Magnoliopsida > Solanales > Solanaceae > Nicotiana > Nicotiana knightiana. The sequence goes on along the minus strand of ML416159.1, from coordinate 196,999 downwards.
AAAACAATACGATATAAATGGCCCAGTTTTACGCAGTCGAGGCAACAGTTTCGAATGGGAGTTTTGGAATACATATTGGATGACACTTTAAAAAGATCATCTCACAAAGATAGTAGGATGCACAAGGACCAAATCAGACTAGAAAGATTATGGATTCACTCATTGCTCAATTTTAATCCATGGGCGACAAAAAGCAAGGTAAGTACTGAAATGTGGCATTGGCCAGTAGATACAGCAGGAACATACTGGGCAGGGAAGCTGGAAGAGATTGAAATCAATAAAAGAAGATCAGATACACATGTAAACTCAAGGAGATACACAGATAAATTGCACAAGGGAACAAGCAGGAATGGAGTACAAAAATGCGCAAATGTTGTACATGGACATGTTTGTAATAGGCTAGTTTTTATTCATAGATTAGATGTTATTTCACATTGTAGTAATACATCATTTTGTAATATCAACATTGGGTCTCAAAATCCCAAAGTTGATAATAGGATTGATGTACACCTCATATATTATCGTCTTACTCCTAGTAAGACAACATGCTACTCTATTTTCTTATTTTGATATATATAAAAACTAGCCCTAGGCGCTCAACCTAGTAGATTACTAAAAAAAAAAAAATTACACGGGTGAACAACAAGAAATCAACCCAAATCCGATAACCCCATATAAGGGCAAGTCACGAAGGTATAGAATATCTAAACTTCTTTTAAGGTTGAGCAGTTACGAGAATATTCAACAATTTCCACTTAAGGACAAGCAGCATAGAATAATCATAAATTCATTTAACACCCAAAACGATTATAGGTTGAGATGAAGATAATTGCAAATTTGAGATAAGCAGTTAAGAAGACATAGCATGACAGTAAAGGAAATAAAAACCTTCAGATAAGTCAATTAGGAGAAAATCTGAAAGTAAGAACTTCCACATTTAAGCAAATAAGGATGACAATAGAAATTAGGAAATTCAATCATGCTAAGGACAATTCATACTCGGCGAATATAAGGACCTAAGATTCCTAAAGGGTCAACTTTCCATAAACAGGTCCGAGCATGAACTCGTCACCTCGCGTACACGGACTACAATCAACATAGCAAACTCAAATCCTAAGGGGAAATTACCCCACATAAGGTTAGGCAAGATACTTACCTCAACCGCGCAAATCAAACTTGAAATCACATTCTTGCTACAGGTATCCGACTCCCAATGGCCCAATTATAATCAAATCAATAGCATCGTGTAAATAATACTACAAGCAACTAGTTTAACTAATAAATTCGAAGCTAAGACGCGAAATTAGGAAAATTTCCCAAAAAGCTCCCCGGTCCCACGTCTCGGAATCAGGTAAAAATTATATTTTCCGGACACCCATTCACTCACGAGTCTAAACATATGAAAATCTCTCAAATCGGAGGTCAAAAACCCAATCAAAACTCAATAATTTGGTCTATGAAGTTTATCCCATTTTCTACCCAAAATTTTCGAAATTAAAGGTTGGATTTAAGATTGTAATCATGGAAATTGGTCTATAATGGGTAGAAATCACTTACCCAAGTTATCCAGGTGCAAAAGCCTCCAAAAATTGCCTCTCCCGAGCTCCCCAATTCGAAAATGGTGAAAATAACATAAACTCTCGGATGATATAATTGCCCAGAAATTTCGCACCTGCGCCCCTAGGACTGCACCTGCGCCCCTGGGACCGCACCTGCGGAAAGACCATCGCAGGTGCGAAAACCCACTAAAAAGCCCGGGGTCGCACCTGCGTTCAAATGGCCGCACCCGCAGCTCCTCACCTGCGGAAAACTAACCGCACCTGCGAGGATTGGGGGTTTGGGCTAAGTTCCGCACCTGCGAGATCCTCGCCGCACCTGCGTGTCCGCACCTGCGGAAGGTCCATCGCAGGTGCGAGACACCAGAACCAGCAATGGTTCAGCTGTCTCCCAAGTTCTATTAACACCCGATGAGCATCCTAAACGTACCCGAGGCCCCCCGGGATCCCGTCCAACCACACATGCAAGTCATATATCCTAACACGGACTCGCAGTTTCAAACCACATAAAACAACACTAACATGATGAATTAAACTAAAAATCCATGAAATTCTTCAAACTTCTATAAACATTTTTCATTTAAGGTCTGAATCACGTCAAACTAAGTCCGTTTCTTACCAAATTTCACAGATAACACATATAAATCATATCGAACCTGTACCGGGCTTCGGAATCATAATGCGGGCCCGATATCACTGGTTTCACCTCAAATTTCATTTTCAAAAACCTTTATATTTTTCAAAAACCAATTTTCTTTAAAAATTTATTTCTCGGACCTGGGACCTCGGAATTCGATTCCGGGCATACGTCCAAGTCCCATATTTTCCTACGGACCCTCCGGGATCGTCAAATCATGGGTACGGGTCCGTTTACCAAAAACGTTGACTGAAGTCAACTTTATTCAAATTTCCAATACAAATTTTTTATTTTTCTCAGCTTTTCACATAAAGGCTTCCCGGCTACATGCTCAGGTTGCGCACACAAATCTATGGGAGATAGAAGGAGGTATTCACGACCTCGGAACACAGAATTAGATAGAAAATATGGGATGACCCTTTTGGGTCATCACAATCTGCCCCTCTTAAACAAATGTTCGTCCTCGAACGTGCCAAGATTCACTTTGAATTCATCCAATCACTAATTTCGCACTTCCAACACACACCCGTGGGTGATTCCACGTCACCCCAACCTACATAAGCCTGATGACTCCATCACAACTGCAATATAGCCTTCTCATCACCGTCGATAAGCCTCATACCTCAATTTCTCACCTTCTATTCATTTCCAAAAGACCCGATTCTAAATCCATATCCGGCATTAGCCTCAACCAGCTGCATCAACTCAAGTCTACTCCCATAAGGCACGACCACACAATATAGCACATCACACATAGGCTCAATAGCACTTTTGATTACAATAACTTCCCGAAATCAACTTTACATTGGCAATTAGTCCCACATGTGGAAGAACTCTATTTCCAAATCCCATAATACCGAAAATGATGCAATAAACATGAAGACCTCATCATTAGACACCCGAATCACCGAGTCACAGCTAACACCACCGGGCACACATCCCACAAGCTAAACTAAAGAAGCACATAACGGAATGACTGAGTATGAAAATAGAAGCATATAAAGGTACTATCAAACAAGCCCATAGGCATAACTCTCTATCAATATTGACTTAAAAGAGCAATATAACAAGGAAGAAGCAAGGCATATGAACCAATCACAAGAAAATACGGGATGACCCTTTTGGGTCATCACAACAACCCAATTCACCAGAATTTTTACGATTAAAGAATATGAAAGCTAATCAATAAGGAGCCCCATACCAAATCAAGTAATGCTACAATTAATACAAAGCAACAAGACAAGTTAAATATATGACAGTTAAAGTGTACAAGTAAGACAATTGAGGCAAATAGCAATTAATTATGGAATCATATAAGAAATGAACATTTCAATAAAAGAGTAATAAGTAACATGTAACAAGTTGTCACATCTCGATCTTAGGCAGCACAACCAGCGCTTAACAGGGTTACCCCGGTCGAGCAAGCCTGCACCATGCCGTCTACCCAACTCACCCATGGATAAAGAGAAGAATACATTTCATCATTTAAATAGTGAGAGGTGATATGAATAACACTAGTTCATTTCCATTAATTACGTTGTTAATAAATTTTCCAAAATAATACGCTATACATTCGTAGTAAAAGTGGAACAGATGGTACAGTTACAACAATTTAAGTTCAACCTTTCTAAAACAAGATACAACCTACACAATGTCTATAGAGCCTCTAAAAGCACCAAAAGAGTACTAAAATAGTGCCAGCAACAAGGCCCCGACTATAGCTCAAAATACTATGTACAAGGGACCAGAGATACATGACCCCAAAGTGAAGTAAGGCTCACCAAGTCAGCAAGAGAGTGCATGTGCTGCTATCACGGATCGACACCACCTGGTATGGAACCAATTGCATCCATTAAAGATGTAGCGCCCCCAAAAAAAGGGACGTTAGTACATATGAAATAGTACTGGTATGTAAAGCTAACACCCTCTCAATAGAACGAGTAACAATAAACGGAGAAGGAAACATGAAAACAATAAGAGACTCAACTAGTAACAAAGTGTCATATTAGAGGAAAGGTAAATTTCAAGCAAGTTTGATATTTTAAGTTGGGAGACCTTTAGCACCGATACACCATCGTGTTTTAGCACGGAGTCCGATCTCTGCCCGATCAGCTAAGCCATCTCACCCCGAGACATCCCCTCACAATACAACTATGTGCGCGGCATGGCGTCCGATCTCAGCCCGATCAGCTAAGCCATCTCATGATAATGCCGTATGGGTCGATATCACATCTTGCTAGCACATCTCAACACATCAATATCATCCCATATAAGGGGAAACAACCTCATCACATTAACACAGAGATTTACCCCTCAATCACTTCTACACCAGTACATGTAGTTTCTGGGTTAGGTTATTTTGACTTACCCTTCCTCGGTGACTAAACGATACTCCCAAAGCATTTATTGTTTAAAAAAATTTACTACACATTTCACTTTCTTTTACATGTCATTCATTTAATTGGCACCAGTGGCCATGAAAATATCTTTCTTGACACGTTGGCAACACATCATATTTCATACCCTTTTTTTTCACTTCAAATATCATCATGGATAATCAACAAAAAGGCTTTTCAATTTAAGACTTTCAACACATATTTGATTAGTATAGGGTCTTAGGCACATGTAATTTCTTGTACAATTTGACATGGTAGCTTTCATTAGAATCACATTTTTAAACCATATCATATTAGCACACAACCCATACTTAAACCACATTCTCAAACAGTAACTCAACACAACAAGAACCTTCAGAACACTTATAGAATGCATATTTGTTTGGAAATAGGGCTTATTCGGATTAACAATTTATAATGAGAAACACGGGACTTACAAGGTCATTGTGTGGTTCAATTCTAAAAGAAGACTTTAGCCAACATACCTCGCTTTGAGCTTTCCTTAGTTCACTACACAGTTCCGAAATCCTAGCAACTTTGATCTATTTAGAGATATAGCAAAATTGAACATAAATTAGGAAGAAGTTCATGATTCTAGATCATTTGAGTATTTTATCAAACACTAGGTGGCCATTTTATGATCAGTTCTGCAATCGCGAACTCCCTGCACTTCCAAAAATTTTCTTCAACTCTCCAACGCACTGTTCAACCTAAAAATTCCACCTCGACACAATGGAACCCCGAATTTTTGGTAAAGTTGTTCGGGTCCTTACGCAAGTTAAGGCATAGAGAGCAATTAAAGCATGTAACAGTTAAGATATGTAATAAAATAATTAATAAAATATGAAAAGCATGGAAATAATTATTTTGACATCGTATAAAAACTCGTCACCTCGCATATACGTTGTTACACATGTAAATCACATAACATTAGTTCAAGGGTTCCTAATTACCACAAATCAAAGTTAAACCCAACACTTACCTCGTTCCGCAAGCAAATCAAAGTTCAACCAGGGCTTTTTCTCTAAAATTCGACTCCAAACCAATAAAATCTAACCAAAATAGACTTAATATCAACAAACAATATGAGGAAAATCATTTACAATACATAAAGCTAAGTTCTTTACACTTTTCCCAAAACATCAACAAAAGTCAACTCCGGGCTTGCTTGGTCAAAACCCGAGATTAGGACCAAAACCCAATCACCCATTCACCCAAGTCCGATTATGCAATTAGTTTCAAAATCCGACCTCAATTTGAGGTCTAAATCTCAATTTAACAAAATCCCCAATTCTTTTCAAATCCCTAATTTTCTACCATAAAAGATCATAGATTAAGGTTAGAAAGCAAAGAGTGTTGATGGAAATGGAAGAAAACTAGTTATAGTATACTAACTTATGAAATGGTGATGAAATTTCTCTTCAAAATCGCATCTAGGCCAAGCACTAATGAGAAGATGGTGAGAAATTGTTGAAATCCCGATTTTTGGAAGTTAACTGGGCATTAGGTGTTTATCGCATTCGTGAGACTCCTGATGCGATCGCAACACAGCAGCGGCCAAAGGCCTTTGCCTTTGCAATGGCCTGTCTTCCTGGCCATCCCATTTGCGAGCCTGGGCTCGCATTCGCGTTGAACAAACCCCTGCTCCCCCTCCTAGGCCCCTTACTCTTCACGTTCGCATAATGCTGGTCGCATTTCCAAAGGGTGATCCCACCATGGATTCATCGTGTAAACAACCTCATGTTTTCATAGAGGAAAAAACTCCCCAACCCATATTCCCCTTCGCGATCGTGAATCACATGACACCAGACATTAGCAGTAGCCAAAACCAACAATTCTTTCTAGTTTCAAATGGTTTGTAGCCTATCTGAAACTCACCTGAGACCCTTGGGCTCCAAGCCAAACATGTATACAAGTGTAATAATACACATGAATTTTCTCGCATGATCAAAACACCAAAATAACACCTAGAACTACGAATCAGACACCAAAACGAATGAAATTATCAAAGAAACTTAAGAACTTTTAATTTTACAACTGGACGTCCAAATCACGTCAAATCAACTCCATTTTGCACCAAATTTTGTAGACATGTCATAAATACTAAAATGAACCTACACCAAGTTCTGGAACCAAAATCCGAATCTGATAGCAACATAGTCAACCTACGGTCAATTTTAGGAATTCTTTAAAACTTTAAGTTGCTAGTTCTCAACAAATTGTGTCAGATCAAGTTAGGGACTTCCGAATTCGATTCCGAGCATACACTCAAGTCCCAAATTATGATACAGACTCACCGGGACCATCAAAATACTGATCCGGTTCCATTTATAAAAAAACGTTGACCTTAGTTAACTCAAATGAGTTTTAAGGCAAAATTTCACATTTTAATCAATTTTTCACATAAACATTTTCTGGAAGTACTGTGCAAGTAAATCGAGAAAGGCTATATAGAGATATTCAAGGTCTCGGAACATAGAAATAAAGGGAAAATCTATAAATGAACTATCGGGTCTTCACATATATACTATTAACCATGAGTTTATTCAGTTTTAATAAAATTTAAATGGATCACATACTAGTCTGTGTCCTTTGCTTATAAAGTTGATGATTTAGTTTATAGGGTTTAGCTTATACCCGGATGATCAAATTATCGATTTTTATAAGTATATAGTTTGAGTTCACAATCTAATGATGGAATTGGACAAACCATATGAATGATTGTACCACAAGATTAAATATAATTTATCTTGATTATGGGAATGGTTTAACTCCAACTTCTTATGCTAGTACATTTTGTATGCATTGAACGGACCAAGTAGAGATAAGTATTTTATACTGAATTAATAAAATGATCTCTCTAGACAGTAAATGTACTTAAAATCTTAATCTTGATATAATTATTATTAGTTGTGTATATTGTTATTGTTTTATTTATTGAAGGCGAGATCCTATCGTGCATCAATATGTATGGTAAATTGGATAATAATAATGTAAATTGACGAAGTAATAGTTAGTTGATGGAATCCATGTATCAATTTAGAGATTGATGATACACCTTTATGAAAGCTTATAAGTTTTCATGTGTAAACCCGGTCGGTGGATTTTGTATCCGATATATGAAATAAGTTAAGCAAAAGTATAAAGAAAATAAATAATAAATTAAATTGTCAGTAATTTAATTTGATTGATTAGTATCTGAATCTTAACATGTGGAGTTAAATAAGATTTAATGGATGAATTTCAAAATTTAATAAGGAGTGCAATTATGAATTTTTTGTTGAATAACTCGTAATTAATTATGGTGGATATTAATTTAAAAAATTAGAAATTAATTCGATAATTGGAAGCATTGTTAATTAAATTATGTAGTCCTTGATGTGCCTAAAGAATAGAAAATACAGGAATCCTTTTCTTAGTGGAAAAAAAACCGAACAGGTGGTAGAGACTGCTATGATATTAGAGCGTATTCGGGGTGATGAGAGGGAGGATAAGGAGACCAAGAGGTCTCGAGGTTCTGGAGGGTTCAGTGGATTCTACTCTTCAGCTATGACCCATAATGGTGGAGGCTCGGCCAGTCAGCCAGTCCAGTCCGCACATCAGACTACTCGTGGTGCTCCAGTTAGTTCTTTTAGTGCACCACCGACACAGGGTTCCTATAAAGGTTATTTAAAATTTTTTGGCACAAACTCAGTATGAGCAGCCACGCCCCTAGAGGGGTTGTTATGAGTGTGGTGATACTAGGCACATCATGAGAGATTGTCCCACACTTGGGAAGGGCGGATTTCATCAGAGCACTCAGGATACGGGCTCTATTAGAGTTGCTATTCCACCTGCACAACCACTTAGGGGTGGAGGATAGACAGGTAAAGGGGGCCCTAGAGGGGGAGGCCCGGCCCGGCCCGGCCTGGCCCGCTGATATGCTTTCTATGGTATGACTGAGGCATCTACACCAAATGGTGTTGTTACATGTATGGTTTCGATTTGTTGTAGAGGAGCATCATTCTTATTTTGATTCGGTTCTGCGTATCGGGGTGAGTCCTCCTATCTTGCTTCACACATAGGTGAGTTTCATGATTTTTTACTCTGCTTATGTGTTTACCCCTGTTGGGTGATTCTATAGTGGTAGTTCGAGTCTATCATTTTGTTTTTTTCACTATTGAGAGATATGAGACTAGAAATGACTTTTTGTTACTCATTACAATAGGTTTTGATGTGATTTCCGGATGGTTTGGTTACAATTTGTAATATATATGCTCTACCGACATGGGGAGTTCGTTACATGTTGTGATTTTGCTCGCGAAATTGAATTAGTAGCAGGGTTCAGTTGGTATAATGTGTATTCTACTTGTGATTCAGAGCTGAGGATGGAATCCTGGCATTTTCATGTGGTTTGATATGTTTGAACTGGGTTGCGTGCCGCATTGGGGTTATATTAGGATGAGATCCTTGTGGTTAGTTCATATGTTTTGATTCTCCCTTGTTTAATTGATTCGTAGTATGGTACTGATACAGAGTTGTGCCTGTCGATCTTATTTGATAGTTCTCTCATGTGTTTCTCTTTACATATTCAGTCACACTCGCGTTGTGCTTATTGCGTTTTAGCTTGTGAGGTGTGTGCACAGGTAGCATTAGATGTGACTTGTTTATTTGATTGAATGGATATGGGATCTTCATGTTTGTTGCATCGTTTTCAGTGTTGTGAGGGTGTTAAATAGGGTTCTATCTGGTATGAGGTTAATTGGCGATTTTGGATTTGATTTTGTGTAGCTATGGTAGTCAGAGATGTTGTTATAGTCATATGGGCGATGCATTACTTCGGGTGGTCATACCTTGTGGACATATGCATGATCTGTGACATCTGGTTGAGGTTGATACAGTGTGTTTATTCGGGAATCGAGTCTTTGGGAAGATACAGATGGTAAAAATTTTGGTTCTAAGGCTTATCGAAGTCGGTTGAAGGAATAATTTTCAGTTGAGATGGTGTTGTCGGGCCTATGTGTATTGTTATGACATGGGATCACCCGCGAGTATATGTATGGTGGGTACATTCAGTGAATTGATGACCTCGGAATGGTTCTTGGCACGTTCGAGGATGAACATTTGTTTAAGAGAGGGAGAAGTAACGACTAGACCAGTCATTTTGAGAATTAGCATCCCATTTGGTGGCTTAAGGTCTCGAGTAGCTTCATGTTATGTATTATGACTTGCGTGTGTGGTCGAGTTTGATTTTCGGATGATTCGAGATTGATTTGAAAGGATGATTCTTGTCTAGAAGCTTAAGCGATAAAAGTTGACCGAAATATGGCTTTTGTGTAGACAACTCCGGAATGGTGTTTTGATGATTTCAATATCTTCTTATGGTGATTTTGGACTTAGGAGTATGTCCATATTTGGATTTGGAGGTCTGTAGATTGATTGGATGCATTTTAGTGAAAATTAGAAAGTTGAATGTTTGGAAGGTTGAGAGGTTTGACTGGGAGTTGACTCAGTGAATGTCGGGCTCGAATTGCGATTCCAAGAGTTGGAATAGCTCCGTTATGTCATTTGGGACTTGCATGCAAAATTTAAGGTTATTCCAGGCTGATTTGATATGATTCGATGCGAGTTGTAGAAATTGAAAGTTCACTAAGTTCAATTTGAGATGTGATTTGTAGTTTTGATGTTGTTTGATATGATTTGAGGCCCCGAGAAGGTCTGCGTTATGTTACGGAACTTGTTGGTATGTTTGGACGTGGCTCCGAGGGGCTCGGATGAGCTTCGGGGTGGTTTCGTCCATTTCTAGGCCATTTTTAATTGCTGGTTTTTGGCCACAGGGGTATGCATCGCGATCCTAAACTTTGGGTCGCGTTCGCGAAGAGCAAATTTTCTGTTTGGGCACTGTGAAACGCAGTCGCGGTATCCTTTTTGCGTTCGTGTAGAGGAAATTCTTCTGTCACTGACCCGACTTTGGAAGCTTATATCTTGCAATATATAAGGAATTTGGAGATGATCCAAAAAATGAAAGTTGTAGCCCTTTGAGTCTAGCTTTCAGAAAATTAAACCGTTGGTCAGTTGGAGCTTTGTACGAAATGTTATGGCTAATTATACTACAGACTGTAAGAGAAGAGTTTGGGAAGGGTAATGGGAATTACTTCATCCCGATCGCGAGGAGATGGCCGCGATCGCGGAGGGTGAATTTTTTGCTAGAAAATTTTTGAATCGCGATCGCGAGGTTGGTGACTGCGATCGCGAAGGGTACCTCCGGAGCACGATTTAAAGTACTCTATTTCGATGGTCTTGGTCATTTATGATATTTTGCGTTATGGAGCTCGGATTTGGGCGATTTTGAAGGGGATCTTCACACTTTGGATTGGGGTAAGTGCTCTTTATCCGGATTTGATTATATTTCGTGATTCCATCTTTGTTTGTAATATTAAGTTAGTGATTTGAATGGGACAAAATGTGAATTTTTGTATAAACTTTCAAAAAAGTAAAATGAGGATTTGAAGGCCGATTTGATGTCGGAATTGGATAATTTTGGTATGGTTAGACTCGTATCGGAATGGGTGATCGAATTATATAACTTTTGTCGGGTTCTGAGGTGCGGGCTCGGGGTTGACTTTTTAGTTTTCATTAAAGATCGAAGCTTTATTATCCAGAATTGTTTCCTATGGTTTTTATTTATGATATTAAGTTATTTTTGCTAGATTTGATCCGTTCGGAGGTTGTTTCACACGAGAAGGTCATTTTTGAGTATCAATTTAGCTTCTTTGAGGTAAGTATCTTGCCTAACTTTGTGTGGGGGAACTACCCCTTAGGATTTGAGTTGTTTGTGATATTTGTTTCATGTGAAAGCCGTGTACGCAAGGTGACGAGTACGTACTCGAGCTTATATGTGGAAAATTGACCACCTTCTTTCATGTACTTATTTAGAATTGTTAGAACATGTTATATGTTTTATTCGTCAGGTCTACCATCACATGTTTTATTTGAAGTTGTTGTTACATGTCACATTCCTTACTTGTCGAGTTTGCTCCTATATTCTTTATTTGAAGTTGTTATCACTTTTATCATTTTGTGATTTCTTTTATTGTGAATTTACTCTTAGTTGAAATTGTTGTTACATGATATCCTTTTGTTGTCGAGTTATTCTCATGCATTTAAATGCAGTGCTAGTCTGTGCCATATCTTTCATTGTTAGCCTATTTATACACTAGAATCCGAAGTTTGTCATTTCATAGATATAATTTCACCATTGAGTTTATCCTTAAACAATTAAGTGGGATTGAGGTTATCAAAAGTCATTAATCTATTTCAATTGAAGTTGTGTTTAAAGGGGGTGTTGTTCCTTTTTGAGTTGCTTTCCCGTTCATTTTGTTGTTATTGAGATTCTATACACATTGTGTTGAGCCGTGGGCTATTTGTTGTAGAAATATTGATATTGTTGGATCTTTGGAAAGGTTATGGCCTATGGGAACTTACGATACGAGTTGATATATCGTGTTGTTGTGATGTTAGCACATGTGAATTGTTATGTGGTTGGTTGTTACTATGCGGAGTATAAGGGTGTCATTTCACCGTTGTTGTTATACGGGGCATAAGGGTGGCATCTCACTGTTGTTGAATGTACGGAGTGATACATATGGCTATTGTGTAATTTTATGGGCGAAGCAATTAGGGTGGATATTATACATAGTGATACAAGTGGATATCAGAGTGATATGAGTGGCTAATGATATTGTCAGGTGATGACGTCCAAATCCACTACTAAAAAATAAATGGACACGGTCTCATGCAGTATAATATACCCAACTATGAGTCGGGGTCGGATCCCACAGAGAACAATATGTAGGCGATTAGGCGTGTAAGAGAATTATCACTTATTATGCTAAGTCAAACACTTAAAATATGATTGTGAAAATATTAAGCTAAATGCAAAAATATAAACTAACCTAAAAAACAAGTAAAATGATCAATGGCTACAAGCATCTCCCATTCTCTCTCAACTCACCCCTAACCCTAATCGCCGTCATCGGCGAAAAGCTCCCATCTATGGAGTTTTCATGCATTCTCCGACCACTACTAACTTTCTATGCTTCTTGTGATTTGATTTAATGGATCCTTGAGAAAATCTCATAGAGATCCAACCTGTTATTGCCGAAAACTTGCTTACCGACCTCTCTAAGGCCATTTTTCGTTTGTGAGTATGGATTTCCTCTTGCTTTTAGTATGAGTCCATGGGTTTTTGGCCAAGTTTCTTCATCTCTACTGTTTCTGAAAAAACCTAGTTTCACTACTATTCGAATCTGTTCAGATCTTTGTAGATTTGAAATGATTCGAGTATTATCGGGTGTTTTCCCTTGAAAATATTTTGTTTTAGTTATCTGCTTCGATTTTATTCACTCTTTCTGAACTAGGGTTCTTCCCAGACTCCTCTTTAAAAGATTTTCTGCTTTCAATGTTTAATCTAGCCATCTCTTTACATGTTTGATTAATCTTTGCATGTATGCTCGAACCCTTGATGTTTCTAATGGTTACACTGATTTCTTCTATTTTTCCATTATTATGTTTATTTCTGTGAATCAGTCGTACTAACTGATTCTATTTAGGGATTTGAATGATTTTCCCTGTTAAAATCAGTATTCTATGGTGTTTTTACTTGATTGATTTCTATTAGGGATTTGAACAACCTTTCTTGTTAAAATCAGTATTCTTTGAGATTTCTACTGATTGATTCCCATTAGGGATTCGATGATTGTCCTGTTAAAATCCATATTTGCTGGGATTTTTACTTGTGTCCTTTTATTTGTGACCTTGATTGATTATACTTTCCTTAATTAGATTATCAGTATAGTTTGGGGATTTGACTGATTCCCTATATGGTATGATTCTGATCTGCTTCCTTAGCTGAACCCCAATTATGGCCGTTACTGACTCTCCCCAATTTAAGGGGGTCTTTTTCAGATTTCTCTATAGGAATTGATTCCCTAATTGGTTGATTGATTTTACTTGATTACCCTTATTTTACGAACTGTGGTTTTCTCTTTACCTTATTTGTTTTACCTCCCTAAGTGATACATATACACTCTCATTCTGATTCTTCAAAAAAAGGAACAATAGTTCACAGAAAACACACACTCACGCACATACTTTGCTCTCATCTCTCTGCTACTTGTGCTCATTGCTTGTATAGCTGGCTGAAAGCCAAGGCTAGACTATTGAATCTTGATACCCAACCTTCTATTTGCTTCCTTTAACTGGTATGTTTCTACTCCTAATGTCGTTCATTATACTATGAAGTTCAAATCTGTGTGCTTCCTGTTGCTTTACTTCTGTTAATCCCATGTCTCTTTTGTACTAGTTTAACTACTACATGTTTAACTCTGTGTCCTTTCCTGTTACTGTCTACATCAACATGTTTACTCCTGTTTAAGTTTCATTCTTCCCGTTTATTATTTCAACCAGCATGTTTACTTTTGTTGATCTATTTAATTAACATGTTTACTTCTGTCTTCAAATTCTAATCTTTCCTGTTTATTGTTACGTGTTTACTTCTGTGTTTAAGGTTCAATCTTCCCTATTTATTGCCTTAAGCCAGCATGTTTACTTTGTGTTTCAGACTCCTATTTTTCTATCTAATTGACTTCAATTGGTATGACTAATTCCTGTGTCCCCAACCCTTGTTCCCTTTTTGTGTAATTGTTTGTTCTCAGCATATTGTATGCTCACCTAAGGTTAACTAACAAACTGAGTTGAATCTGGGCAATATGAAGCTTTGTGACTGTGTTTCTACTTGTTGTTGTTTGATGAACCCCCCCTTTTAGAATGTTTCTAAACTGTTTCACTCCTAATGTGTTTTCACCTTTAAACCATTTTCACTCCTAAATGTTTTACTACTGAACTATCTTACTCTTGGAATGTTTTCCTTAAAACTGTTTCCACTGTATCAAGCACTCTCACTTCTACTCTTAGATTACTTAAGTTCTTCCCCTCCAGTGTGTGTACTGCCTAGGAATCCATGAGATTTCTCCGAACTCTGACACACTTGGGTTGGCTCTTCTACACTGCAGAAAAAACTGTTTTCCTTAAAGGATCTTGGTGTGAGCATTGCCCGGGGTCGCTGAGGCCCTTGGGAACTTTGACATACCAGGATACCTCTATTGGACGTCATGGCTATGGCACGTTGGACTGTTTGAAGGCATGACCCTCCAGGTTCACTTTGGGCATATTCAAGCTCCCTATAGCATAGCTTTTATTTATTATGTAATGGTCTGTAATAATGATCCTTGTAACAGATATTATAGGGATATTAGTAAAATGGGAGGGACTTTCATATGTATTTTGTGGGGGCAATTTGGTAGAAATCATGCTCTTAGGATCACTATGACTATTTTCTTGCATTAGGAATCATGCTCTTAGGATCATTTGTGCATTAGAAAACATGTTCGTAGGCCTCATATCGTCTGTTCTAAAACTTCTGCTTTTCTAAAAGATGCTGCATACAACATTCCTACTTAGAAATCCTGTCAATTGGTTGTTATTAATTCTACATATTAATCATGTTCATAAAGTTCTCCTTTGTGCATTAGAAAACATGTTTTAGGACTATTTATTGCACTCTCCTGAATACTACGCCTATGTCTAGATAGTATAAAAAGCAGTCCCAACACCTAGATATCATGCTCATAGAGAATAAATGTATAAAATCAGTTCTATAATGTTCAGCACCTAGACAACATGCCTATAGGACATCTTGAACTCAAACTGCCTGTTCAAAATCGCTTGTTAGTATTAAGATTATGATTAACAATTAGATATCATGTTTATTGGACATCTCGAATCCACGCATAGGCAAGCCTGTAGGGTAATTGAAATCTTGCAAATGGTAAACTGTGCTTTGATTAATTATTTTTGAACTGCCCATATTCAGCAAGTCCTAAATTAGTAGGCAAACTTATTAGGTTTCTATCACTTCGCCTTTACGCAATGCTGCATATTCTCTTCTTTTCGTGCTCACCTAGATATCCTGTTTTAGGACTTTTCTGAAACATCTGAAATCTTGCTGTTTGAGACGTGATAATTATCTGTTTATTTGTAGAGGTAAACATGAGCCCCTTAATTGTTCTTTTACTTGACAGTCCTATATGTTCTTTGTTGTCACTTAGATTTTCTCCTTGAGACGCCTTAGGAGAGTCTCGAACTGCCTAAATTAGAGGTCCTAAACACCTCCAGGGCCATAAGGAAGGGACGGGTAATGCACCCATAGAGTTCATTTAATTAAAACCGCTTATATCCGCTAAGGGGAGGGTAATTGGGTAGTAAAGGATATGATGACCTGTGCGCTAATTCCACGTGTAGCCCCTCTAGTTGAGGAAGGTGGAAGGTTTACCGGGTATTGCACAGGTGTGATCTAATAGGCTAATAAACGTAGGAACTCTCTTATTCTTGTTTTTAATAATCTCTATGGGCTTAAATTGTTTTATTTTCTTAATGACTAATTCAAAAATGAGTTTGGTCGGGACCCACCGTTGTGGACTCGAGGGGTGCCTAACACCTTCCCTCAAGGTAATTTCAAGCCCTTACCCAATCTCTACTAACAAAAATCGGTTATGAGTTACTTGCATTAGGTGCCCTAACGCACCTTAAAATCCGTTGGGTGGCGACTCTTCAATTCCCATACCCCTTTCCCAAAAGGAAACGAGTTGTCCCAAAGCATGTCGAAACCCGATTTCGCGAGAAAAGGAGGGCGCGATATCATGACGACTCTGCTGGGGATTCTAAGCTTTTACCATAACAAACTTGTTTTTTGTAAGTTAGTATTAAGCATGCTTATTTTGTTAATACATGCACACCCTTTCCCTTTCCCCTTATGTTAATTTAATTACCCGTTTGAGCATTTATGATTTCCTTTACTGTAGAAACTGCCTTATTTCTTTGTTTCCCTTTCTTAAACGTCTTTCAATTGTTAAATACCGCATTTATTATTTTCCTAACGTGCAAATATGTGACAACATGCTATTTACTACTACATAAATCATGCTCAACATCATATTCCACTCGTGCGTAATAAATCCTATAGCAATACTTGACGAGTGGTTGTGCTCTTCCAATATATCACCCTTTAAATTCGGAAAGGCTTATTTGCGATAAAACTAGTCGATCAGCGGTGCAATCGAAGGTTCCGTGCCTTTCCCCCTCAAGTTGTCCGCTTGAGGTTACCAGTCTAGACCCCCATAGCAACCTTACTCTGATTATAACGGTACATGCATCATGGTCAAACCTAGCCGGGTTAATATGTTGTCCACATAATAACCCTTTAAGACAAACCTTATCCAAAAGTCCATCGGGATTTCCATAATCCCAACGGACGCGACCACGCTTTGTGCATTGATTTTGGAGAACTAAATGCCAATATGCTAATCATGGATATATAAATAGTCGAATCTGGAGGGGGAAAGGGTCTAATCTTATTTGTTTCGTAGAAAATGAGGCACGAGGTCCCCAGGTTCGACATGATCCGTAGTATACCACTACTGTTACTAGATTGGGGGACTTGATTGATGGAGTCAGAAAGATCAAGCCCGGGGAAGGTCCTTCTAGACCAAGTAGATTAGATTTATTTGCTTCTCCAAATGAAATAAGGCCAAGTGCCAGTAGTGACTTATCTTTTATTATCTTAGTGTCATTTTCGGATTCGTCTATTTTTTATATTAATGAAATGAGGAATTTATTGGAATCTAAGTTCTCCAAAACAACTTGTCGCTAGGCCTACCTCGGGCACAACAAGGCTCCCAAAATAGGACTCGAATTTACATTCCGCAATATGTGTTTAAATATTGCAAATATTCTTTTCAGAACTCTAACCGACTTGGCTACCTTTTATTTTTCTTTCTTTCTTTTGATTATTCCCATTCCCCAAAGGTTGGTTCGTGCATACTAGCAGCATCAGCTTATCATACTAGATCCAGGGGCCCTCCAACTTCTCCTTTTCCAAGTCCACCAAAAGGCAAAGGAAAAGCAAAGATGGATGATTTGAACGGCACCAAAAAAGAAAACAATGCACATGTTGAACATGCAGAAGCTTCTGATGGCCGAGGTACTCAGGCCCCGAATGATGTGGTATCACGACTTGAGCAGAAAATTCTAGAACTCCAGGGTGAGCTCGAGCAGGTCTGGAGCTTAGCAAATCTATCCCTCACACTCAATATCCCATATGTCAACCATTCAAACACTCAGAACCCCGCACCACCACAAAACACACCCAACAAGCGCCTACAAAATCCTACCGCACCTCACCATTACACAACCCTACCACAGAATCAAACTATTCCTCCACAATACCAGCAAAACACCTACCATACTCCACAAAATACTCCACCAGTCATTCCTGAACCCCAGAATTCCACCAATGATCACCATTATACCTAAACTCCCGGTCACCATAATAATCCTATATATGTGGAGACCCTACCTCACTCCACTCAACCCATATCCTATGCACCAGAATCTGCTGAGAAGGACATGCTCATTAAGAACCTGGCTGAAGAGCTAAAGAAGTTGACAAGTCGGGTTCAAGGCGTAAAATGAGGCAAAGGTATAGAAGGTCTAAACTTTGAAGACCTATTCATACAGTTGGATGTGGAATTGCCAGAGGGTTACAAACCTCCCAAGTTCGAAATGTTTGATGGAACAGGTGATCCCAGGGTTCACCTGAGGACTTATTGTGACAAACTTGTAGGGGTCGGAAAGGATGAAAGGATCCGAATGGAGCTTTTCATGAGGAGTCTTACAGGAGATGCTTTATCTTGGTACATCAGCCATGATCTTAAGAAGTGGGCCAACTGGGTGAGTATGGCGTCTGGCTTCATGGACAGATTCGGGTTTATCACAGAGAATGCGCTGTATGTGTTCTACATTCAGAACTTAAAGAAAATGCCCACCGAGACCTTCCGCGAGTATGCCACTTGTTGGAGGTCAGAAGCAGCCAAAGTCAGGACGACATTAGACGAGGAACATATGAACAAATTCTTCGTCAGAGCACAGGATCCGTAGTACTATTAAAGATTGATGGTTATTGAAAACAACAAGTTTTCCGATATCATCAAACTCAGAGAAAGGATTGAAGAGGGCACTAAAAGCAGTATGGTGACAAACTTTGAGGCATTTCAGGCCACAAACAAAGCACTGCAGTTAGGGGATATATCGTAGAAGAAATATGCGGGAACAGTAATGGTCGCCCAAGGACCCAAAACTCCACTTGTATATCAAACTTCCTCATTTATATACCAAGCACCTCCACACACATATCAACCATCACGTCTCAAGATATTCCCAACCAACCACTGCTTATCACACATATAATTTCCAACCCTCTCACTTTCAGTCACCTCCAAATCGTCCAAACTACCCAAGACCTCGGCCGAACTTTGACCGCAGACCACCTAAATAATACACTGCCATTATCGAACCCATTGACCAGCTGTATGAAAGGCTAAAGGCTGCTGGCTACGTCACTCCTATCCCTGCTTCTACCGTGGAGGATTCATCTCAATGGGTCAACCCAAATAAGACCTGTGCATATCATTCTGGCATGAAAGGGCACACCATTGACGAGTGCCGAACGCTGAAGGATAAGATCCAGACCTTTATTGATAATAAGGTCATTTAGGCCAAAGAAGTACACCCAACGTCCGCAACAACACCCTCCCAGATCAAAGGGGTAAAGGTATCAATGCGATAGAGACCGATGAGGAATGAAATCCCGAGGGATCAATTGGAATTATCAAAGAGGGTGACAATCCTAAGAAAGCCGCAGTCACGTTCAATCCTATTATAGTAAAAATACAACTGCTAATTGAGGTTGAGATAGCTGTATCAGTTCCATTTGAAGTTGAGATAGCATCCCCCGCAGCTGCGCATGTTTCATTCGAAGTGGACGTAGCAACACCTTTCACAATGATAGTGTCAACCACACCGCCTTTCGACACCAAGGCTGTACCCTAGGATTATGTGGCCGAAGCTAGAAGAAGAGGAAAGATCAAAATAGAAGAATCCAGTAAGTAGGCTTCTAACAGACCGCCCGTTATTGAAACAGGCCCGGATGAACTTTGGAGGAAAGTGCAAGCAAGGGATATTCGGTCACCGATCATTTGAACAAGATTCCTTCTCAGATATCTATCCTGTCACTGCTACAGAATTCAGAAGTGCACAAGAATGCTCTCTTAAAGGTGTTAAGTGAGGCGTATCTACCTAACAACATCACTGGCGGGGAAATGGCCAATATGGTGGGACAGGTGCTGGAAAGTCACAAAATCACCTTCCGCGAGGACGATCTTCCACCCGAATGTTTGAATTATAACAGGGCACTACACATTACCGTGCAATGTGAGGACAATTTCATTGCCAGAATTCTGATAGATGGGGGATCCAGTCTCAATATTTTCCAATTGAAAACACTGAAGAGGTTGGGCAAAGGCCTGTATGAAATACGAGAAGGGACTATGAATGTGAAGGAATTTGACGGTTCTTAGAGAGCTACCATTAGGGAGATCAATTTTTGTCTACAGAAGGGGCCTGCATGGTTTGATGTTGAGTTCCATGTGCTGGATATATCTGCATCATACAATCTGTTGTTAGGACGACCCTAGATACATGCCGCTGGGGCTGTAGCATCAATATTGCATCAGGCAGTGAAGTTTGAGTGGAACCACTAAGAAGTGATTATCCATGGAGACGGGAGCAACACTATTTACACCCGTCAGACCGTCTCGGTGGTTAAAAATAGAAGAAAGCTAGGCGGAGAGACTTATCATCATATTGAGAGGGTCAACGCGATCGAGAAATATAAGTGGTGGAGTTGCAAGATAGAAAGTATGCTAGCATGGGAAGGATATGAACCCGACAAGGGTCTTGGCAAAAATCTTCAGGGTATCTCAAAACCAATACAGCTAAAGCGCAATGGTACCACTTTTGGACTAGGATATCAATACACCTGGCAAGAGTTTCAAGACTGGTCACCACCATAGTGTGGTCCTTACTATCCGCTTGAGTAGCCTATATCGCACCTGAATCAGACTTTCCAGCAGACCGACATCATGTAGGGATCAGAGGAGGAAGAAGCATTTGTCGCCTTGAGGAACCTGTTCCTAGAAGATGAGGACATGGATTGCTGTGTAATTTTTTAGGAGGAGGAGGAGGAAGGGCCTACCATCATAGCTGTGGAACGAGGATCATGCCTAAAGAATTGGACTGTCAGACCATCCAGGGCCCGTTGAGTCCCGGGGTAGCAAGACTGAATAACATGATTTTATTTTTCTGAATGATGATTTCCCTTTCTGCATTTTGTTTACAATAATGTTTTCAATATTCCAAAACGCTGTTTTAGTTATTGAAAACTTCATTTGTTTGACACTTTCAATGAATTAATGATTACCATTACCTTTCTCTCTCATATCTTTATCTATACAACATTACTATTTCCTATCTCGATGAACTGACAAATGTGACATGTAATGAGGCAACGCAACACAAGGATAGTGATTCAGAAGAAGAGGATGTCATACCTGAGGAAATTGTCAGAGAAGTGGAGGACTTTGAGAACAAGACTAAGTCCAGCCTGGACGAGACTGAAATAATCAACTTAGGAGATTCCGAAACTGTCAAGGAGACCCGCATCAACATTCACTTGTCGCCGTCAGAGAAAGAGGAGTACACTCGATTCCTGAAAGAATATGAGGATATCTTCGCATGGTCGTACAACGACATGACCAGATTAAGTACATATATTGTGGCTCACAAGTTTCCCACAAACCCAATGTGTCCACCAGTGAAGCAGAAACTCAGGAAATTCAAGCCTGATATGAGTCTAAAAATCAAAGAGGAAGTTATTAAGCAAATTGAGGCCAAGGTCCTCAGGGTAGTGGAATACCCAACCTGGTTAGCCAACATCGTGCCAGTACCAAAAAAGTATGGGAAGGTTAGAGTATGTGTCGATTATCGTGATCTCAACAGATCCAGCCCAAAGGATGATTTCCCACTCCCAAACATACACATCTTAATCGACAGTTGTGCTAGACATGAACTCCAGTCCTTCGTAGATTGTTTCACCGGTTACCATCAGATTTGGATGGGCGAGGAAGACGCTGAGAAGACCGCTTTCATTATACCCTGGGGGTATACTGTTACAAGACGACTTAGGCCTAAAGAACGTTGGGGCCACCTAAATGAGGGCCATGACTACTATCTTTCATGATATGATACATAAAGAGATTGAGGTGTATGTGGACGATGTCATCATTAAATCCAAGAAGGCCATGGATCATACAGAAGACTTGAGGAAATTCTTTGACAGACTGCAGAAGTACAACCTGAAGTTAAACCCCGCAAAATGTGCATTCGGGGTTCCTGTCGGAAAGTTATTAGGATTCATCGTCAGCCGCCGAGGGATATAATTGGATCCATCAAAAGTCAAATCCATCCAAGAGCTACCACCACCAAAGAGTAAGAAGGATGTAATGAGTTTCCTGGGAAGGCTAAACTACATCAGCTGACTCATAGACCAATCCACAGTTATATGTGAGCCAATTTTCAAGATGTTGAAGAAGGATGCTGCAACTAGCTGGACCGAAGAGTGTAAAAAGGCTTTTGAGAAGATCAAGGAGTACTTATCAATACCACCAGTCCTGGTCTCGCCAGAGCCAGGTAGACCATTACTACTCTACCTTGCAGTACTAGATGGATCTTTCGGTTGCGTTCTGGGACAGCACGACGCGACAGGGAGAAAAGAACAAGTGATCTACTACCTAAGTAAGAAGTTTAGCCCCCATGAGGCACGGTACTCTTTACTGGAGCGTACCTGCTGTGCTTTAACCTGGATAGCTCAAAATCTGAGGCATTACTTCTGTGCCTATACAACATACCTCATATCGAGAATGGATCCTTTGAAGTATATCTTTCAAAAACCTATGCCCACCGGCAAGATGGATAAATGGAAAATCCTATTGATCGAATTCGACATTGTCTATGTAACTCAGAAAGGAGTCAAAGACAGACATTGGCAGATCATCTTGGTGAAAACTCTGTTGAAGGAGTATACGAACCCCTGAAAATGTATTTTCCCAATGAAGAGGTACTATTCGTGGGAGAAGACATTGCTGAATCCTATGACGGTTGGAGTATGTTCTTTGACGGAGTGGTGAATTTCAAAGGAGTCGGAATTGGAGCCGTTTTGGTATCGGAAACTGGTCAGCACTATCCAGTATCTGCGAAACTCAGATTCCCCTGCACCAACAACATGGTGGAATACGAGGCTTGCATATTAGGACTCAACATGGTTGTTGACATGAACATTCAGGAGCTGCTGGTGATCGGTGATTCTGATTTGCTTGTGCACGAGGTACAAGGAGAATGGGCAACCAAGAATTCCAAGATATTACCATATCTGCACCATGTGTAGGAATTGAGGAAAAGGTTCACAAAGATAGAGTTTCGACACGTTCCTAGAATTCAGAATGAGTTTGCCGATGCATTGGCCACTTTGTCATCAATGATACAACATCCAGACAAGAACTTCATTGATCCTATCCCAGTAAGGATCCATAATCAGTCGGCATATTGTGCTCATGTTGAAGAAGAGACAGGTGGGAAGCCTTGGTTCCACGATATCAAAAGGTATCTAACAAAAGGAGAATACCCAGAGCATGCAAACCATACTCAGAAACACACGCTTCGGAGGTTGTCCATCAATTTCTTCCACGGCGGAGGAACCCTATATAGAAGAACTCCTGATTTGGGATTATCGAGGTGTGTCGCCGCGAAAGAAGCTTCTAAGTTTCTAGAAGAGATACATGTCGGAACCTGTGGCCCGCATATGAATGGTTTTGTCTTGTCCAAGAAGATACTCAGGGCCGGCTATTTCTGGATGGCCATGCAGATAGATTGCATCCGATATGTTTAAAAATTCTAGCAGTGTCAAGTGCATGCATATATGATAAAAGTGATGCCGAATGAGCTCAATGCAACAAACTCACCTTGGCTATTCGCCGCCTAGGGAATGAATGTCATTGGTCAAATCGAGCCCATCGCCTCAAATGGGCATCAATTCGTCTTGGTAGCTGGTGATTACTTCACCAAATGGGTCAAAGCAGCATTTTACAAAGCAGTGACT
Source organism: Nicotiana knightiana (assembly GCA_005239525.1). NCBI lineage: Eukaryota > Viridiplantae > Streptophyta > Magnoliopsida > Solanales > Solanaceae > Nicotiana > Nicotiana knightiana. The sequence continues at coordinate 173,263 of ML416159.1, read as the reverse complement.
AAGAAGGTTGTGGCGGATTTTGTTCGCGACTGGATTGTTTATCGGTCCGGAGTTCCAGAATTCATCATCACTGAAAATGCCGCCAATCTCAATAGTGATCTGATGAAAGCCATGTGCGAGACTTTCAAAATCAAGCACAAGAATTCCACATTATACAGACCTTAAATGAATGGAGCCGTAGAAGTCACCAACAAAAATATCAAGAAGATACTGAGGAAAATGGTAGAGAATCACAAACAGTGGCACGAGAAACTACCATTCGCCTTACTGGGACACCATACTAAAATCCGCACGTCAACCGGGGCAACACCCTATTTGCTGGTTTATGGTACTGAAGCTATTATTCCCGCTGAAGTAGAGATTCCTTCCTTGAGGATCATACAAGAAGCTGAGCTCAGCGAAGTAGAATGGATAAAAAGCCGTTATGAGCAGCTAGCCCCCATAAACGGAAAAAAGGATGAATGCGGTATGTAATGGACAAATTTATCAGAACAGGATGCCCAGAGCCTTCAACAAAAGAGTCAAGCCGAGATAGTTCACACCGGGGCAGCTAGTGTTGAAGAAGATCTTTCCGCATCAGGATGAAGCCAAAGGGAAATTCTCTCCCAACTGAAAAGGTCCTTACATGGTTCACAGAGTATTGACAGGGGGAGCCCTCATACTCGCAGAAATGGATGGAGAAGTATGGCCAAAACCAATCAATTCAGATGCAGTTAAGCGATATTATGTGTAGCTGTTTATGTTTTCCGGATATGATATATTTGAACTACACTCGACCTGATTCCCGTTTAAGAGGGGATACGTAGGCAGCCTTGTGGGTTCAGTCACAATTCAATAATAATCTTATTTCCCCGCCACCCTCCATAATCAAAAAAACTGGGGCAGAATTTTGAGGAGGACCCTTAAAATTTCGAAGCAAGTTCAGCCGATCACAACATATACATCAGTCAGAAATGTTTTTCCGTCTTAACCGGGGTAGAATTTTGAGGAGGACCCTCAAAATTCTACGGCAAGAGAAGTCGCGATGTCTCGGATCGTGTCACAGTCACTGGTTCATTTAACCAATTTCTTAAACTTATTTTTTACTATGACTTCGAAAACTATGCATGATTGATTGCGAAATAACTCTATTTAGCAAATGCTACCCCCAATGATTTGAACAGAATCCTCAGACTGAGCAAAGCAAGTCAATCAAGTCGACGGAGGCACGAACCGACCTCCCCTCTCATAGAACTCACAAATTTTCTTTGAACGCAGGAACAAAGAATATACACACCTCGGAATCACAACCTTCATGACAACTGCGATACTGAATCTACTGCCCAAGAATACTCTACTATCATCTGCTATTTGCTTTATCTGCATGGGACTAAGCCATGTCCTGAATATTTGTATGAGGCTAAGCCCTGCCTCCATATCTGCATAAGGCTAAGCACTGGCTTCCATCTGCACGAGACTAAGCCCTGTCCCGAACCTTGCATGATACTAAGCTGTCTCCATATTTGCATGAGGCTACATATCTGCATAAGGCTAAGCACTGCCTTCTATATGCACGGGACTAAGCCCTGTCCCGAATCTTGCATGAAACTAAGCTCTATCTCCATATTTGCATGAGGCTAAGCTCTGCCTCCATATCTGCATAAGGCTAAGCACTGGCTTCCATCTGCACGGGACTAAGCCCTGTCCCGAACCTTGCATGATACTAAGCTGTCTCCATTATTTGCATGAGGCTACATATCTGCATAAGGCTAAGCACTGCCTTCTATATGCACGGGACTAAGCCCTGTCCCGAATCTTGCATGAAACTAAGCTCTATCTCCATATTTGCATGAGGCTAAGCTCTGCCTCCATATCTGCATAAGTCTAAGCACTTCCTTCCATCTGCATGGGACTAAGCCATGTCCCGAACCTTGCATGAGACTAAGCTCTGTCTCCATATTTGCATGAGGCTAAGCCCTGCCTCCATATCTGCATAAGGCTAAGTACTGCCTTGCATCCGCATGGGACTAAGCCCTGTCTCGAACCTTGCATGAGACTAAGATCTGTCTCCATATTTGCATGAGGCTAAGCCCTGCCTCCATATTTGCATTAGTTTAAGCCCTGCATCCATATCTTCATAAGGCTAAGCACTGCCTTCCATCTGCATGGGACTAAGCCCTGTCCCAAAATTTTTCCGAGACTAAGCACTGTCTCTCTGGAACTATCTATTTTCTCTTCTTTCGGGCTAAGCTCTGCCCTCAAATTCATACAAGACTAATCCCTGTCTTGTCGTCCCTAGCATCATGTCTCTGCATATCATGGGCTGAAATATCGCCAACTTGTCCAAAGGCGTCATTGTCTAAAGGTATCATCCTCATAGCCGGAAGACACCATGTCATGGACTGAGGATCTCTCACATTTCATATAAGAATACTCTAAGAAAGTTAGCTTGTTGTAGTACGAATGTTTTATGAGTTTTAACAGTTTGGTTGATTGTAGTACAAAAGTTTTCTGAGTTGTGTAGCTTGGCAAACCGTCCCTATGGGTTGTTGAAGCCATCCCCTTTGGTAGGAAAACTTTTGAGACTACAAGAAAATTAACTGTTAGTGCAGCTTGGCAATAACCAGCCTATTTTTGTAGGAAAACTTTCGTATCTATGATATAGTTTTCTTTATTGGAGTCGCCAACCCCTTTGTAGGAAAACTTTTGCGACTATAAGCAAATTAACTTTTAGTGTAGCTTGGCAATAGCCAGCCCTTTTGTAGGAAAACTTTCGTATCTATGATATAGTTTGCTTTCTTGGAGCTTCTTGCTCTGTTCTCTATTCCGTGGTATCAGAGCTTGCCCATCCTTTCGGAGGGAGGAACAATTTACTAAATATATCTGAGTCGTTTCCAGCATCCTCTTCCCTAGAAAAAATGAATATGTCTCCTACTCTATATAAAACCTTGTCAAAAAAATATGATTACCTCTATGAAGCCGATATCCTACCCGGTGAACAGAAAGTATCTTCCACTAAACTACCCCTTATAAACCCTTACTCAGATTTTACAAAAAAATCATTTGCACCATGGACCCAAATCCGTTCCTTAGTCCAACACAAACCAAAAGGAGTCAAAGAATATGTTGCTGCCTCAAAACTTGACCAGCATCCTATTCTTGCTACTCGAGAGGAACAATTTATTACCCTCCAAATTCCAGATGATTTTCCCAGACAATGGAGAGATCATGGTTTCACCCATATCCATTTTGGTGCTATCCGAATTGCTCTCACTTATCATGGAAGAAAAGGTCAACCTGTTGTTGCCCGACTTTCTCTTCTAGATACAAGATACTTGGAGTACCAACATGCAAATTTGGGTACTGCAGAAGTTACCTTGAATGCAGGGACTGTCTTCATAACTATCTTTCCAAATTTCAACATGTCCCTTTTTGACCCATAATTAACCGAAGCACTAAAAATCCAAGTCCAAATTGAAGGTGCCCCACAAGCCAAAGGTTCTATCCAAGCCACTCTTCATCACTAAATGGCGTGGCGGGTCCAAAATCATGCCATGGATCTATGCCTTCCCGGAGGAGAAAATGCTTTACTCTTCAATATTGATGCTACCAAAGGAAACACCATGTGCACCCAAACACCCAGACAAATTTCCAGAGATGAGCTTGTCAAAATTCTTCCCGATTCCTAGATCACAAATTATGAAAAGTTAAGGGAACCAGAAGAACCTCTACAATTTGGTGAGCCAAGTTTTACCAAAAGAAATGATAAAATCATTTCCATAAGCTTTGACCATTCCCATCTCAAAAAACCAAATAAAACCATCTTTTCTTTCCAAATGATCCAACCCAAAGACAAATATCCTGACCCTGACCCTGAAAGAGAACTTTTCTGGAATATACAAAGCATCATGAAAGAATATGACTGGTGTCAACATTTCGACAAAGAAGGGAAAAGAGTTTGGTGGTACAAATGCCCATTTACGGGACACTGCCCTTGGGATCTCGATTGCGATTGCCAAGATTGTTTGGAAGATCCTATTGGAGAATATGATGAACACCACCAGCGTCACTGGGAAAGATTTGGCCTCAACGAGCCCAAATAAAAATCCAAGAAAAAGGGGAAAGCTACAAAAAAGCAGTTCCAAGCCAAATATGAAAATAAAGACCCCTCAATTGGTTCATTGAGCCGTCCAGGTAAATATGAATTTCTTGTCAGCCAAAAACCCCAAGAATGGCCAAAATTACGAGAAAAATTCACTCCCAAGTTAGGAAGATAGTGAAATCACCCCAGAATCCAAAAAGCCACCTGAACCTAAAACTCCATCAACCCAAAAATCCACACACCCACAAATATTCATGATGAGCCCTTCAAGTTCCTGCCATACCCAAGATTTTCCTCCACTCCAACCTTTGGAAAAATAAGGTATCAGCCATGCTCCAAAAATGCCCAAGAAAGACATAGTACTACCTTCTGGAGAAAAACCCCCAACAAGTGACATCGAGGGAGGCAACAATGAACTGGAAATCAGAAAATTCTATCTACCAAAATAAAGTGCTCAACAATATTGGAAACACCATAAAAAACGTTGCCTATACACAAAACAAGTTAATGATCAAAGTGGAAATAATTGAGAAAAAAGTGGAGCAGACATCGTCTCAGCTTGCAGGACTAATCAAAGCCTTGGAGCTAAGATTGGAAAATTTACAATATGAGATTTGTCCGCCAGGAACTTCACTTTTCCAGTTCTTTCAACAACAACAAAAAGAAACGATTTCACTCAAGGAACAGATCCAACTTTGGAGAAATGACCATTTTGAGTCACAAAAAACTCCATTTTCTCTTTAAAACCTACCTTCTACCCCATGTCAACACAATCATATTCCCCACCAAAAATGGACGACACCTTTTCTACTTTTCCTACTACCTCACACCATCCTATCTCTTTCACCCAACCTTTAAAAGAAGAAACTAAATTTGATATTGCAAAATTGTTTGGGAAAGGAAAGATGCTCTTGCAACCAAGAAACAAACAAAGAAAAGGCGAGACCAAGGAGAAAGTTCAAAAGGGTCCAACCCTGAAAATCTAATGATTTCTGATCAGAAAGTTCCGGACTTCTATGTCTCCCAGCCAAGAAACATGTCAGAAGGAGATACTACATGGTCAGAATCTCTAAATTACTCTGACAATGATACAAAAGAAGAAATCTCTCAATCAAGCAATGATTCCACAGAAAACTCTTCCGAAGAAGATGATCCCCCAATATTTGCGAGTCAACCAAGAGATCCAGAAATATCTGAAGTAGAGGAGGAACGAGAAGGCATGACAGGTGAACCGATACCAGAAAGAAGACAGGAACCCATGGCGTCAAAACCAGTTGGAACTGGCTTCCACACTTTCATCTTAGACGACGTCAAAGTTTCAAAATTGCCTCAAAGAATCCAAGACTTCTAGACTTGGATGGTGGCCAAAAATTTTGTGGAACGAGAAAAGTATATCATCCTGTCAGAACTTACTTCACAGTTCTCAGGAATCCTTAGGGATTGGTGGAATTCACTTGGGATTCAAGATAAAAATACTTTTCTTACATCCCAGGATTTTGCCTTCAACATCAGAATCCTACATGAAGTTTTCTGCGGAGATACTAGCCAAAGACAGGAGAAAATGCGAAGACAACTCTTCGAGATGAAGTGTGTGTCACTCGAAAGAAATGACATTGACAGACATTTTCAAAAAATGGCAAAGATATACTTTGAAATTGGTGGAGACATCAACCTAAAGCAAGCCTTTGTTTCTTCCTTTCCAAAGATATTAGCAAGCCGAACCATCACCATCATTGAAGAAAAGTTTCAATCAATAACAATCCCACAAATCGGCTACATCAGGCAAGCTATTTTCGTAGGATTAGAGGACATTTGTACAAAGCGCTCAGCCCTAAAACAAATTATCCAGCATAATCCAGCGCTTGACAAAGCATGTCGCAGATCCGATCTAATCACTGGATTAGGATGTTCCTGCCACACGTCTAGGCGACATAAAGAANATGTTCTTGCAAAACATCTAGGCGACACAAAGGATTCAGGAGTTTCAGATGGCCAAGAATTCCAGATGGAAAACCAAGGTCCAAGAGACGCACAAAATATTTCAGACGTAGAAGGCCAGGAAATTTTCACAAGAAGAACAGATGCTCTATTTTCCATAAGATTGGACATTTCGAAAAAAATTGTCCCTAATCGAGAAGATCTGTCAAACTCCTTGAAGAGATTGAATATTACACTGGCATTCATCTCGGAAAAGAGGAGGACCTTGAATCTATATTCTCTGTGGATGATGAACCTAGTGAAGAAACTCTTTTCTCTCTGGATATTTATGAAGATCAAGGCAATGAGCACTACCAAATTTCAGAACCAGTGATCGAATCTCGAGAGGAGATCAATGCTCTCATAGTCATTCCTCAAGTAGAACTCAAAGTCTATTCATCCAAATGGGATAAACCAACTCGAGTTATTGCTTTTATCAACACTGGAGCTGCTTCTTCACTCATAAATCCTACAGTTCTCCCTGAAGATCAATGGGTGCTGCACTTTAAGGATTTTAATAATACATCAAATGGAATCCTGACTACCACCATCATCACAAAGCATCCAGTCACAATTGAGTGAGGAAGCAGCTCCAATGTCGATGAAAATAATAACTCGAATCGATCTATCCCATTTGGATGAATAGACCTTGAGTTCTACTTGAGGAACGACTGCGAGTGCGTTGATTTCCTCTCAGGTTTCGATCTCTGGTTCTGAAATTTGATAGTTATCATTGCCTTGATCTTCACAGATATCCATAGAGAAAAGAGTTTCTTCACTAGGTTCATCATCCACAGAGAATATAGATTCAAGGTCCTCCTCTTTTCCGAGATGTATGCCAGTGTAATCTTCAATTTCTTGAAGGAGTTTAACAGATCTTCTTGATTGAGGACAGTTTTTTGCGAAATGTCCAATCTTGTGGCAAATAAAGCATCTGTTCTTCTTGTGAAATTTCCTGGCCTTCTACATCTGAAATATTTTGTGCGTCTCTTTGACCTTGGTTTTCCATCTGGAATTCTTGGCCATATGAAACTCCTGAATCCTTTGTGTCGCCTAGATGTTTAGCAGATACATCCTGATCCAGTGATCAGGTCGGATCTGCGACATGCTTTGCCAAGTGCTGGATTGTGTTGGATAATTTGTTTTAGGGCTGAGCGCTTTGTACAAATGTCCTCCAGTGCTACAAAAATAGCTTGTCTGATGTATCCGACTTGTGGGACCGTTATTGATTGAAACTTCTCTTCAATGATGGTCATGGTTCGGCTTGCTAACATCTTTGGAAGGGAAGAAACAAAGGCTTGCTTTAGGTTGATGTCTCCACCGATTTCAAAGTCTATCTTTGCCATTTTTCAAAAATGCCTTTCAATGTCATTTCTTTCGAGTGACACACACTTCATCTCGAAGAGTTGTCTTCGCATTTTCTCCTATCTTTGGCTAGTATCTCCGCAGAAAAATTCATGTAGGATTCTGATGTTGAAGGCAAAATCCTGGGATGTACGAAAAGTATGTTTGTCTTGAATCCTAAGTGAATTCCACCAATCACTAAGGATTCCTGAGAACCATGAAGTTAGTTCTGACGGGATGATATAATTTTCTCGTTCCACCAAATTTTAAGGATTTCAACACTGCATCAAATAGAATTTTGACTACCACTATCATCACAAAGCATCCGGTCACAATCGAGTTCTTTCCAGGATTGAAGTACAGGGCCAAGATGATAGGATCTAATGTACCAAGAAAAGATCTTATTGTTGGATTCGACATTTACAGAAAACTCAAAGATCAACTCCAGATCAAGGCTAACGGGATAGCTTTTAAGAAGCAGTTCAAACCTTATTCTGAGATTCCAAGGCTATTCCAAATCACCAACGACGAACAAATCAAGGAGATTGAGCAAATCTCATTGAAAAATCATGTGCTGAATCCCACAAGGATTTCATGAAGAAAGGGAAAAGCCCGTTATGGAAAAATGAAGAATTTTTCATAAGCTCCCTTTCAATAAGAATGAAAACATCAATCCAACAAAAGCAAGTCATTCAGGCATGAATCCAGATCATCTCCAGCTTGCAAAGAAAGAATGTGAAGAACTTTTGGAAGTTGATCTAATAGAGCCATCCGATTCACAATAGGCATGCGAAGCATTCTACGTCAATAAAAGATGTAAGACCCCGGAAAATTTTGCTAAGCAATATAGGATTCGGGGTGCCAGGTAGACTAATTACAATATTTTATGTGCTTTAAATATGATTTAAATGAATTGGATGTGGTGAATAAGTGTATGAGTCATATAATAAGTAAGGTAGGGTCCAAGGAGAGGCCTAAGTCCAAGCCAAGTGGGAAAATTTCATAATACGCTAAAATTCCAAAGGTACTTGCACTAGTCCACACTTTGAACGAGACTATCTAATTATATATAAGGTATTATATGATTAATAACATATCAAATTAAATCTCTTTGAGTCTAGTTTCCATCACTTCAAACCCTTCATCATTTGGACATTTCTACACAAAGTTATGGTCAAATTACCGAAGGCTAGAAAAATGCGATCCTGTGTCAAATCTGCGATCGCATTTCATGTCGCATGTTGACTCTGCGATCGCAGATTGGGCCAGTGTTTCCCAGTTTTGGGCAGCTATTTTGCGATCCACTATGCAACCCGCATGTTTGTTCTGCGATCCATTATGTGATCGCAGAACCTGTTCCGGAGGTTTATTTTTCCTATTTTTATAACCGACCCCATTTTCATAAATAGGTTTAGGGGCTTCATTTGGGGTCATTTTTCTACTGATTTTAGAGAGAGATGAGAGCATATAGAGAGAGAAAGAAGGGGCCCAACTTCATAATCACCCAAATATTGCTCAAGCCTTCAAGAATCAAGGAAGATCACCTTAGATTGTCCTCATCCGGGTAAGTCCTACTTCCAAAATTTCATTCAAGAGGTTAAGGGTTCAAATATGTGGTGGGGGTTAGAAATAGGCCATGCATGTGGGACTAAGTTGTAGTATGTGTTATCAAAGAACTAATTTGGGTAGTTCATGCTAAAAATTGGGTGAAGGAAGAAGAGATTGCCATTTCTAAACCTTGTAGTCTACTTCACATGCTAGGTGTTTGATGAAATTCATAAGAGAGTTATACCATGGGTAATCTTCCTAATTATTAATCAATTTCTGCTATCTCCTTATAGATTTTTATGGCTAGAGGTGTTGGTGTATTGTATAAACCAAAGGAAAAGCTCTTTGAGGTATGTATGACTAACTTTAACCTTCGTAGAATCCTCTTGTTGGGTTCGAATATGTGGTATGTGCACCTTATTTGGAAATGTGTGATTTGTCTATTCAAACGTGCTAAGATGTGAGACTTTATTCTTTGATTCTTCCTGGTTGATTTTCATGGTACTGTGTTGTATGAAATTGTAAAAAAAGTGATTGATGGGCGAATGAACAAAAGATTGATAATGTGCTCAAATGTGGGAATGTGTGAAATAGTTGAAAACCATACGTGGAAAATAATGAAAGGAGTATTGTGAAATAATGTAACTAAATTGAGAAAATGTGGAAGTACCGTGTTCATGGAATTTTCTACTTGATAAATGTTATGGGGCCTTGGGCCCAATTAAATGAGCTGTTAATATGAAATTGTATTCCTTGAAAGGATAATTCTTGTGAAGTAATTGTTTGTGGTTGCTGTTATGAAATATGGTTGTCATGAGGGATAGGGTTGCGCGCCGCAATACAAAGCAATAAGCTTCTAAGGCGTGAGGTAATAAGGGTGGATGAGGTAATAAGGAGGAAATGTGATCGATATCACTACTGAAATGAAAAGCTATGAGTTCTTGAATATGATGATGTTGAAAGGGAAAAAGGAGAGATTGTGTAACTTGTTTGATTGTGGTTGCTTCTTTCCACGTGCATTGATTGATTGGTTCTAATACTGTCTTTTTGGTTGTGTATTGTTTGATTTGTTCCGTGTTAATTGTCTGAGTATGGGCAAATTGGGTGTTCTAAATATGTTGAGGCATGATGCCCTACTCTCTGACTGTCTAGCTGAAATTTATGTAATTACTATTCGAAATAGTGGAAAGGTGATTTACTTGTGAATGTTTTGCCAAGTGTAAGGTTGGTTAAGTACCCTAATGTGCCGGTATGAAAGATTGGTAGCGAACTCAAGTATGTGAATATGATTAAGTGCTAAGAGCTGTATAATGACATGATAAACAGGAATTGTGGTTGATTCAGTCGTACTACACTGATTGTGGAAATGTCTTATTTTGACTCGTGTTTTGGGCAATGATATGTTGTGACTTGATATCGTATGGGTGATTGGTTGTACTGAGATTGTGTCCTTACGATGAAATTCTCTGTGAATATGGTGTTGATGGAAAAGGAAAAAAAAAGAGGAATCTGTGGAACTTGTGATTTTGATTGTTTCTGTTCATGTGCAATGCTTGCTGATTCTATTACTGTCTCTTATCTGTGCATTGATGATCTTACTTAGAGTAAAGTTTTTTCATACATACCAGTACAATTCAAATGTACTGACGTCCCTTTTGTCGGGGGCGCTACATTCTTATGATGATTGTAGGTGGTTCCATAGTAGGTAATTCAGCCCACCGACCACAGTGCCTCCTCTCTATTCCGTCAGCTGCATTGGAGAGCCCCACTTCCTCTTGGAGCCATGTGTGGTTCATGCCACCTTCTTTTGAGTTTATTGTGTATTGTAAGGTATAGACGGGGCCTTATTGCCGACATGTAATGTTATGTTTCTAGTATTCGTAGAGGCTCCGTAGACACAATGTGGGTAGTGTACATATGTATTTTGGGTAAGTAAGGGTACGGTTTGGAATCGTGATCCACATTGGTAAATGTTGTATGTATTTTGCAAGTATTTGGTTTCATATGTTGGTAATGATAAAAAGTAGAAATGAATTCAAGTTGTAAGTTTATGCTTAAGTTATAAATGGCTATTTCACATGAATAATGTATATTGAAATCACGGGGTAACGTGTGGGATAGGAAAGGCAAATCAGGTTCGCTTGACCGGGTTCATTCGGTTAGGCGCCGGTCTCGTCCCTCGATTTTGGGGCGTGACAAACTTGGTATCTAAGCCTAAGGTTTTAAAGGTGTCCTAGGATGTCTCGGAGCCATGTCTATTAGAGCCCTTCTTATCGGTGTGTTGTCGACCACATCTATAATTAGGGGGCTACATGGACATTTAGGAACTTCACCCTTCTTTGATACTCCAATCGTGCGATAGAGCTCAAGTTAGGGAGTTGGCTTTCTCTCCAAGCTTTACTCTCAAAATGAATAATCATGATACTATAATCCGCGTGTTTTAAGCCATGAGGAGGGATTGATCCCACCATTGACTCCGAAGAGATTGCCCAAGGGCTTGTTAGGAGAACATATTGAGCCGTGGAGTGGTTGGTAGAACCTATCGCTAAGAGGGGAGTGCCCTTGTCCTTATTGATATCCCTGCACCACCAAACCCTATAGTATAACGGTATGGTACCAACGTACTCTTGTTGTATATGTACATACATATTGAAGAACTTTCATAGGCATGGTCTTAATGAATGTTGAGTCACAAACCATTGCATGCACCTACTCTTTGAACGAGATCCAATATTTCTTGAAATTCACTATACCGCAAATTTTCTTATATGCAATGTTTTATGATATCGAGCTCTATAATCATGTCCGTGAATTTAGTTGTAGCTATAGAATTACCATTTCCAACAGGCCTTTCTAAACTCTAACAAGGGACTATACCCGAAGAATTTCTCATCGAATGAAGGGATGAACCATTATCGTATTTTCGCACAAAATAAAAAGATATATTTTCTTGACCCTTTTCTTTGGGCTTCTGTTTCGATCTGAATATTGATATGGGTAAAGATCTTGCTTTTTTTCATCATCACCTCTAGTATGGTTGTACCTTCGCTCTATCTTTGTTGAGGCTTCCATTTTGGCCTAGTGGTCTGAATCGGCAAAATTGTTATTTGCTTGGCGAGAATATTCCCTCTTCTCCGACAAGTTATTTTCTGAAATTGGTGTGCTCAATTACTTTTAAACATTATTAAATCTCCATCGAAGCTAGGGTTCGTCGAGCCTCCATGTAGCTGGATCGTGCTACTTATTCTTGTTGCTCATATTATTCTTGAATGTTGTTCTTCTTTTGGTTATAAGGAAGACGAGCATTTCTCTCTCCTCCTATGGATTGCATAATACTTGTTTAAGTGTCGTTTTATATGAATTGCTCCATGTTGCTACGAATCCAACTGATTTTGATGTTTGTAGCGGTCCCCCCTAGCCGTGAAGCTATTGAGTTTACTCCTAAAAGCTCAAGTTCCCTTTTTGATAGTCCATCTGACATACCCGGTTTTTCCCTAGTTGATGACCCATTTCTCGGTTCCAATTTTGAGGACTGAAGAAAGAGCATAATTGTGTCCCTAGTATCTAGAATTAAAATTTCTTTTATTAATAGTAATCCACTCAAATTTTGTACCAATTCCGCTGAATCCAGAAAATGGGGCAGATGTAACAATACCCCTAGTAACACATTCATATGTCAAGCCTTTCTCTCGGCCAAGTCTTATAGCGTCTCCCAATTTTGTTGGTAATATCTAGTTGTGTAGAAGTGTGTTGCAGTGCTTTATTGTGAAGTAGAGTTACTAAACATAACTGGATTTTAAAATTCTGGAGCTATGAACAATGTGACTATAAGAGGAGATATTCTTTCAAAAACGTAAAAGTCCTCGTAATCCCTTATATTATCACCTTTCCTAGTGGTTACAATGTAAAGGTCACTTCTATAAGCTCTCCTTGTGAATCTAATTTTATTCCTTATGGCATAGAGGGTCGGAATATGTTCCTTTTGTTATGATAAAAAGGTGTTGCTCGCACTCCTTGTGAGATCTTCTCCTAAATGATCATCTACCTGCCCTGCTTGTTCATGTGACTAGGTAACTTAGGTTACTCTTCTCTGATAAGTGCATCAAGACTTGTCACCCTTTCGTAGCCATTCGTAATGATTGTAAGCATTTTCTCTCCATTGTTGACGATTTTCTAGGGCTACGAGGGCTTGTCTCATGGGTTCCAAAAGTAATGATTTTCCTTAAAAGCTCAAGCTTAAATTTCCATGATTTCAAACCAAAGTGTGTCCCCTTTTCAAAAGTCTTAAATCAGTCGGATTTGATGAGATTATGTGGCTTTCTACTCACTCGGTTCCTAGGAGAATGATGTTCCCCGTAACTGTTCCTCGTGTACTTTTTATTTTCATATGTTTATGTCTAAAAGGTAGTGATAAAAAAAGGGTGTGAATTTATTTTATTGAATTATATGATCATGGTAATGTCCTATATGATGCATTATTGGCAAGAATCATTGTGGCTTGACTTCATATGGATTGTTGATTGAAATGAAATTATATTCCCGTTGATGAACACCTTTGTGATTACATTAATGGCTGGTAGGGACTATTATGAATACATGATTGTTTGGTTACTATGAAATGATATTCTTGATGATATGATTCCATGGGATGAAATTGTGGGGGGTTGTTGTTACCTTGAATCCTAATGTCCGGTGGAATGTAAATTGTACAGTGAAAATCATGAAAGGTAAAGTTAATGGATAGTTAACTCATGCGAGGTGTCTATCTGTCATCCTTGTTAGGTAAGTTTAGGGATTGGGATTGCTTCCGTGAGTGTGCTATGGAAAAGCTTGTAAGCTTAGGAAGCCACCTTGAAGGACGAAAGTGTCATGAGAGGAACATGTTTTCTCTTGGTTGTATATCAATTAGTTTTGACTTGAAAAGTGCCCTATATGTGTTATGATCTGAAAATGTGCAGTCCATGTTCAGGTGTCATTATGATGATGTAGTTCTTGTGATGATGAGAATTAGTGTTATGGGTATCTACATTGTGATGCTTTGTCAAGTTATTGATGAGTTTTTAGTATGGTTTTGGGTGATTCTCTGACAGGTGGATAGGCCTAGTTACAAAAGAGATGCTGTAGAAATTTCGGAAAAATTTGGGAGTTAGTCAAAATTTAGTGACTTGAGATGGGATAGAAAAGAGATATGTTATGTTAGGTGTTTGGGTCAGGCTCTACCTCTCATTCGAGGACGAATGATCCTAAGCGGGGGAGAATGTAAGACCCCGGAAAATTTTGCTAAGCAATATAGGATTCGGGGTGCCAGGTAGACTAATTATAATATTTTATGTGCTTTAAATATGATGTAAATGAATTGGATGTGGTGAATAAGTGTATGAGTCATATAATAAGTAAGGTAGGGTCCAAGGAGAGGCCTAAGTCCAAGCCAAGTGGGAAAATTTCATAATAAGCTAAAATTCCAAAGGTACTTGCACTAGTCCACACTTTGAACGAGAATATCTAATTATATATAAGGTATTATGTGATGAATAACCTATCAAATGAAAGGTCTTTGAGTCTAGTTTCTAACAATTCAAACCGTTTGTCATTTGGACATTTCTACACAAAGTTATGATCACATTACCGAAGGCTGGAAAAATGCGATCCTTTGTCAAATCTGCGATCGTATTTCATGTCGCATGTTGACTCTGCGATCGCAGATCAGGTCGCAGACCGGGCCAGTGTTGCCCATATTTGGGCAGATATTTTGGGATCCACTATGCGACCCGCATGTTTGTTGTGCGATCCATTATGCAATCGCAGACCCTGTTCCGGAGGTTTATTTTTCCTATTTTTATAACCCGACCCCATTTTCATAAATAGGTTTTGGGGCTTCATTTGGGGTCATTTTTCTACTGATTTTAGAGAGAGATGAGAGCATATAGAGAGAGAAAGAAGGGGCCCAACTTCATAATCACCCAAATCTTGCTCAAGCCTTCAAGAATCAAGGAAGATAACCTTAGATAGTCCTCCATCCGGGTAAGTCCTACTTCCAAAATTTTATTTAAGAGGTTAAGGGTTCAAATATGTGGTGGGGGTTAGAAATAGGCCATGCATGTGGGACTAAGTTGTAGTATGTGTTATCAAAGAACTAATTTGGGTAGTTCATGCCAAAAATTGGGTGAAGGAAGAAGAGACTGCCATTTCTAAACCTTGTAGTCTACTTCACATGCTAGGTGTTTGATGAAATTCATAAGAGAGTTATACCATGGGTAATCTTCCTAATTATTAATCAATTTCTGCTATCTCCTTATAGATTTTTATGGCTAGAGGTGTTGGTGTATTGTATAAACCTTAGGAAAAGCTCTTTGAGGTATGTATGACTAACTTTAACCTTCGTAGAATCCTCTTGCTGGGTTCGAATATGCGGTATGTGCACCTTATTTGGAAATGTGTGATTTGTCTGTTCAAACGTGCTAAGATGTGAGACTTTATTCTTTGATTCTTCCTGGTTGATTGTTATGCTACTGTGTTGTATGAAATTGTAAAAAAGGTGATTGATGGGCGAATGAACGAAAGATTGATAATGTGCTCAAATGTGGGAATGCGTGAAATAGTTGAAAGCCATACGTGGAAAATAATGAAAGGAGTATTGTGTAATAATGTAACTGAAGAGAAAATGTGGCAGTTCCGTGTTCATGGAATTTTCTACTTGATAAATGTTATGGAGCCTTGGGCCCAATTAAATGAGCTGTTAATATGAAATTGTATTCCTTGAAAGGATAATTCTTGTGAAGTAATTGTTTGTGGTTGCTGTTATGAAATATGATTGTCAGGAGGGATTGGGTTGCGCGCCGCAACGCAAAGAAATAAGCTTCATGAGGCGTGAGGTAATAAGGGTGGCCGAGGTAATAAGGAGGAAATGTGATCGATATCACTACTGAAATGAAAAGCTATGAGTTCTTGAATATGATGATGTTGAAAGGGAAAAAGGAGAGATTGTGAAACTTGTTTGATTGTGGTTGCTTCTTTCCACGTGCATTGATTGATTGGTTCTAATACTGTCTTTTGGTTGTGTATTGTTTGATTTATTCCGTGTTAATTGTCTGAGTATGTGCAAATTGGGTGTTCTAAATATGTTGAGGCATGATGCCCTACTCTCTGACTGTCTAGCTGAAATTTATGTAATTACTATTCGAAATTGTGGAAAGGTGATTTACTTGTGAATGTTTTGCCAAGTGTAAGGTTGGTTAAGTACCCTAATGTGCCGGTATGAAAGATTGGTAGCGAACTCAAGTATGCGAATATGATTAAGTGCTAACAGCTGTGCAATGACATGATAAACAGGAATTGTGGTTGATTCAGTCGTACCGCACTGATTGTGGAAATGTCTTATTTTGACTCGTATTTTGGGCAATGATCTGTTGTGACTTGATATCGTATGGGTGATTCATTGTACTGAGATTGTATCCTTACGATGAAATTCTCTGTGAATATGGTGTTGATGGAAAAGGAAAAAAAAAGGAATCTGTGGAACTTGTGATTTTGATTGTTTCTGTTCATGTGCAATGCTTGCTGATTCTATTACTGTATCTTATCTGTGCATTGCTGATCTTACTTAGAGTAAAGTTTGTTCGTACATACCAATACAATTCAAATGTACTGACGTCCCTTTTGTCGGGGGCGCTACATTCTTATGATGATTGTAGGTGGTTCCATAGTAGGTAATTCAGCCCACCGACCGTAGTGCCTCCTCTCCATTCCGACAGCTGCATTGGTGAGCCCCACTTCCTCTCGAGGCCATGTGTGGTTCATGTCACCTTCTTTTGATTTTATTGTGTATTGTAAGGTATAGCGGGGGCCTTGTCATGTAATGTTATGTTTCTAGTATTCGTAGAGGCTCCGTAGACACAATGTGGGTAGTGTACATATGTATTTGGGTAAGTAAGGGTACGGTTCGGAATCGTGATCCACATTGGTAAATGTTGTATGTATTTTGCAAGTATTTGGTTTCATATGTTGGTAATGATAAAAAGTAGAAATAAATTCAAGTTGTAAGTTTATGCTTAAGTTATAAATGGCTATTTCACATGAATAATGTATATTGAAATCACGGGGTAACGTGTGGGATAGGAAAGGCAAATCAGGTTCGCTTGACCGGGTTCATTCGGTTAGGCGCCGGTCTCATTCGAGCCACTTAACCATTTANGGAATTCACCCTGAAGAAAGACCCAAAACTGGTTTTTGCATCCCCGATCATCACTTCCAATGGAAGGTCATGCCCTTCGGATTAAAGACTGCACCCTCATTGTTCCAAAAAGCCATGATAAAAATATTCCAGCCCATCCTCCATACCTCTTTGGTTTACATTGATGATATCCTGTTATTTAGCAATACATTGGAGGAACATGTCAATTTGCTCCATCAGTTTGAGGCATTGATAACACAATACGGGATCATGCTTTCAGCCAAAAAGATGGTTCTTGCACAGAAGGAGATTAATTTTTTTGGAATGCATTTTATCTAAGGTGCATACAGTCCAGGGCCACATATATGTCAAGAACTGCTCAAGTTTCCAGATACCAGCTTCACAACAAAGCAGATCTAACAATTTTTGGATATAGTAAATTATGTGAGAGATTTCATACCAAATATTTCTACATACATTTCTCCACTTACAGACATGCTCAAGAAAAATGATCCATCATGGGGAAAGAAGCAAGATGAAGCAGTCAGGGAAATAAAGGATATTTCAAAAAATGTAAACTCCCTCTACATCCCTTCAGACGGTAAGAAAATACTGCAGACTGATGCCAGCAATGAATACTGGAGTGCCGTTCTATTTGAAGAAAAAGATGGCCAGAGAAAAATATGCGGATATGCCAGCGGAAGGTTTAAAGAGGCGGAGCAACATTATCACTCCACATTCAAGGAAATACTTGCAGTAAAAAATGGAATCAAGAAATTCAAATTTTTCCTGATTCACACAGAATTTCTGATAGAAATGGATATAAAGGCTTTCCCAAAGATGATCCAGTTGAATGCAAAAATTATTCCTAATCCGCAAATTCTCAGGTGGGCTCTATGGTTCTCTCCATACAAGTTCCAAGTCAAGCACCTCAAAGGAAAGGATAATATTCTCGCAGATTTTCTATCTCGACCAAAAGAATTTTCAAAGAGATTTTCCTCGGCAAAGCTGAAGCCTAAGCAAAACCTAACAATCAGATTTTTATGTTCTTAAATATATCGGGAACAAGTTCATTGAATCCAACAGATCATCCACCGGAGTTGTTCAACCTCATGGGTCCCTTTGATCCGTCAATTATTATGGAAAGAAGGACTTATTATGAGCTTCAAGTTTTACGGCAACATGGAGGTTCAATTTTCAAGCCATATGGGGTCAATCCAGAATATCCTTTCTGCCATATATTCGTAGCTCAAGCGAAGGATTTTTTATAAGAATTATTATGGTTTTTCTGGTACCTATGCCATCAGTACTACATTTTCATGGAATTCAAGTGCAATGTCTTCAAAGATTTTGACAACATTGAACCAGCTCTTAAAGTGTTTCTATTATGGTTCAAGCCTAGAAGATATTGGATAAAATGTTTCAATGATTCCTACAATGGAAAGGTATTCATGTTGCATAGGCCAGTGAAGATCATTAATGGAAAAGTCAAGGCACAAGCAGAAGCGTCATTCTGGTGGAAACTTCCCGTGTCTATTTTATCCATGGAAGAAGAATACAGTGAAGCACAGAGAGTTATCTTCAAGCAAAACAGGTGCATCCCGAAAGAAATATGGCCAAAAGATTGGGCAAATTAGAATTATACCAATAGTCATCCTCACTGGGAAAAATCCCTAGAAACAACAAAAGAATATCAAACTCCGTATGAAATCATCCGGGAAAACATCACGCAAGACATCTCTNTACAAGATCTATGAAAAGATGCCTAGAAGACAAACCGGGAAGATCAATTATCTAAATCCTTGTTAATCCCACCATAATCCTACATTACCTACCGAAAAACCCTAAAAAATCATCTACCCATGCCAAGACAAAATTTCACATCCTTCCAAACCAACTGGGTCCCACTTTCACATGCCTTCACATGATTTCACATGCCTCCACATGCTTCGTCACATGCAGCACACTATTTTCACATGCTCCCACAACCTGTCACATGCCAAAACTATGTATATTTCACCCCTGTCACATGTTTCTAGGAGCTTTTAGTTGGTTTTTCCTAAGGTCCTTCACATGTAAAAAGGGAACCACTTGTAGATAAGTTTTCCATGTAAGATAGGTTTATTTTAATGAAGGTTTGTCTTGTAATAACCTACTAGTCCTATATAAAGGAGGCCTTG
The DNA here is from genome assembly GCA_005239525.1 of Nicotiana knightiana. Taxonomy (NCBI): domain Eukaryota; kingdom Viridiplantae; phylum Streptophyta; class Magnoliopsida; order Solanales; family Solanaceae; genus Nicotiana; species Nicotiana knightiana. The sequence continues at coordinate 153,963 of ML416159.1, read as the reverse complement.
TAGTAGTTGTAAGATTATCTTAGAGTCCCGCAATCATCTTGTAACCTTTCTAAATCTTTGTGATATACTACATATGAGTTCCTTCTAAATTTTCTTCTTGTTCTTTCTTTCGAATGGATGGAAAGGCCGGTCCATGTATGAAAATAGAGTAAGAATACTCTAAGAAAGTTAGCTTGTTGTAGTACGAATGTTTTCTGAGTTTTAACAGTTGGGTTGATTGTAGTACAAAAGTTTTCTGAGTTGTGTAGCTTGGCAAGCCGTCCCTTATGGGTTGTTGAAGCCAGTCCCTTTGGTAGGAAAACTTTTGCGACTAAAAGAAAATTAACTGTTAGTGCAGCTTGGCAATAGCCAACCCTTTTTTGCAGGAAAACTTTCGTATCTGTGGTATAGTTTGCTTATTTGGAGTCTCTTTCTCCGTTCAAAGCCATCCCATCCATTCGGAGGGAGGAACAATTTACTGGATATGCCTGAGTCATTTCCATCATCCTCTTCCCTAGCAAAAATAAATATGTCTCCTACTCTATATAAAACCTTGTCCAAAAAATGTGATTACCTCTATGAAGTCGATATCCTACCCGATGAACAGAAAGTATCTTTCCACTGAACTACCCCTTATAAACCCTTACTCAGCTTTTGCCAAAAAATCATTTGCACCATAGACCCAAATCCGTTCCTTAGTCCAACACAAACCAAAAGGAGTCAAAGAATATGTTGTTGCCTCAAAACTTGACCAGCATCCTATTCTTGCTACTCGAGAGGAACAATTTATTACCCTCCAAATTCCAGAGGATTTTCCCAAACAATGGAGAGATCATGGTTTCAACCATATCCATTTTGGTTCTATCCGAATTGCTCTCACTTATCATGGAAGAAACGGTCAACCTGTTGTTGCCTGATTTTCTCTTCTAGATACAAGATACTTGGAGTACCAACATGCAAATTTGGGTACTGCGGAAGTTACCTTAAATGCAGGAACTGTCTTCATAACTATTTTCCCAAATTTCAACATGTCCCTTTTTGATCCATACTTAACCGAAGCACTAAAAATCCAAGTCCAAATTCAAGGTGCCCCACAAGCCAAAGATTCTATCCAAGCCACTCTTCATCACCAAATGGCGTGGCGGGTCCAAAATCATGCCATGGATCTATGCCTTCCCGGAGGAGAAAATGCTTTACTCTTGAATATTGATGCTACCAAAGGAAACACCATGTGCACCCAAATACCCAGACAAATTTCCAGAGATGAGCTTGTCAAAATTCTTCCTGATTCCTGGATCACAAATTATGAAAAGTTAAGGGAACCAGAAGAACCTCTACAATTTGGTGAGCCAAGTTTTACCAAAAGAAATGATAAAACCGTTTCCATAAGTTTTGACCATTCCCATCTCAAAAAACCAAATAAAACCATCTTTTCTTTCCAAATGATCCAACCCAAAGACAAATATCCTGACCCTGACCCTGAAAGAGAACTTTTCTGGAATATACAAAGCATCATGGAAGAACATGACCGGTGTCAACATTTTGAGAAAGAAGGCAAAAGAGTTTGGTGGTACAAATGCCCCTTTACGGGACACTGCCCTTGTGATCTCGATTGCGATTGCCAAGGTTGTTTGAAAGATCCTATTGGAGAATATGATGAACACCACCAGCGTCACTGGGAAAGATTTGGCCTCAACGAGCCTAAACAAAAATCCAAGAAAAAGGGGAAAGCTACTAAAAAGTAGTTCCAAGACAGATATGAAAATAAACACCCCTCAATTGGTTCATTGAGCTGTCCAAGTAAATATGAATTTCTTGTCAGCTACGAACCCCAGGAATGGCCAAAATTACCAGAAAAATGCACTCCAAGTTGGGAAGATAGTGAAATCACCCCAGAATCCAAAAATCCACATGAACCTAAAACTCCATCAACCCAAAAATCCAATTACCCACAAATATTCATGATGAGCCCTTCAAGTTCCTACTATACCCAAGATTTTCTTCCACTCCAACCTTTTTAAAAAGAAGGTATCAGCCATGCTCCAAAAATCCCCAAGAAAAACATAGTACTACCTTCTGGAGAAAAACCCCCAACAAGTGACATCGAGGCGACAATGAACTGGCAATCAGAAAATTCTATCTGCCAAAACAAAGTGCTCAACAATATTGGCAACACCATAAAAAACGTTGCCCATACCTAAAACAAGTTAATGAGCAAAGTGGAAACAATTGAGAAAAAGGTGGAGCAGACATCGTCTCAACATGCAGACTAACCAAAGCCTTGGAGCTAAGATTGGAAAATTTACAATATGAGAAATGTTCGCCAGGAACTTCACTTTTCCAGTTCTTTCAAAAACAACAAAAACAGACGATTTCACTCAAAGAACATACCCAACTTTTGAGAATTGACCGTTTTGAGTCACAAAAAACCCCACTTTTCTCTTCAAAACCTACCTTCTACCCCATGTCAACACAAGAATATTCCCCACCAAAAATGGACAACACCTTTTCTACTTTTCCTACTACCTCACACCATCCTATCTCTTTCACCCAACCCTTAAAAGAAGAAACTGAATTCGATATTGCAAAAATGGTTTAGGAAAGGAAAGATTCTCTTGCATCCAAGAAACAAACAAAGAAAAGGCGAGACCAAGGAGAAAGTTCAAAAGAGTCCAACCCTGAAAATCATTCTGATCAGAAGATTCCGAACTTCTATGTCTCCCAGCCAAGAAACATGTCAAAAAGAGATACTACATGGTCAGAATCTCTAAATTCCTCTAACAATGATACAATGGAAGAAAGCTCTCAATCAAGCAATGATTTCCACATAAAACTCTTCCGAAGAAGATGTTCCCCCGATATTTGTGAGCCAACCAAGAGACCTAGAAATATCTGAAGTAGAGGAGGATCAAGAAGGCATGACGGGTGAACCGATAATAGAAAGAAGATAGGAACCCATGGCGTCAAAACCAGTTGGAACTGGCTTCCACACTTTCACCTTAGACGACGTCAAAGTTTCAAAATGGCCTCAAAGAATTCAAGACTTCTATACTTGGATGGTGACCAAAAATTTGGTGGAACGAGAAAAGTATATCATCCTGTCAGAACTAACTTCACGGTTCTCAGGAATCCTTAGGGATTGGTGGAATTCACTTGGGATTCAAGATAAAAATACTTTTCTTACATCCCAGGATTTTGCCTTCAACATCAGAATCCTACATGAAGTTTTCTGCGGAGATACTAGCCAAAGACAGGAGAAAATGCGAAGACAACTCTTCGAGATGAAGTGTGTGTCACTCGAAAGAAATGACATTGATAGGAATTTTCAAAAAAATGGCAAAGATATACTTCGAAATCGGTGGAGACATCAACCTAAAGCAAGACTTTGTTTCTTCCATTCCAAAGATGTTAGCAAGCCGAACCATGACCATCATTGAAGAGAATTTTCAATCAATAACGGTCCCACAAGTCGGCTACATCAGACAAGCTATTTTTGTAGCATTGGAGGATATTTGTACAAAGCTCTCATCCCTAAAACAAATACATCATTTTCATGGCCCGAGAACACAATTTCATGGCATGCGAATCCCTCATTGAACAATTCATGGCCCAGGACATCATGGTCTAAGGACGTCATCCTCAACCGTCCAAAGACAATTCTCATGGTCTAAAGGGAATCTACATCATGTTTAAATTTCCGCACAAATATATGCTCGTAGTATCTCCTTACTTGAAGGTGACTCGATAAGCAACCGCTACCCCAACAGGAGAAATCCCGCTCTAGTTCTTTCAAATTATCTCAAACCTGACCACTCACCATTACCATTTTTTCACCTATTCCAAAACCTCGTGTCCGTTATTGTGGTTACTACATCGGTACATTACGCCGATGAATCCAGAACTACACACGACCTGATTCCTATAAGATCAGGGATATGTAGGTAGCTCAGAAACCAGAGTGCGGCCTAAATCTGTCAAACCATCTCGCTCGATCAAAATTGGTCATCATAACTTTACTCGACAACTCTTTACATCCTTCTCGGGTAAAGAGGGGCAGCTGTTGATACCTAATTTTTCCCTATGATATTTTCAAAATTGCATATATACCTTGAAAACTATGCATTAGGATCAATTAACATTTTTTCATAATTTCTGCATTTTTAAGGTTTTTAATTAACTTATCCAGTATTTTTTTTAAATAATTACTAACTGCATTACAAATCACTTTATAATAATTTCATGGTTTAATTTTTCTATTTATATTTGTATTAAGCTTAAATTATTTTACAAATAGCCACATTTACAGTTCTTAGGTTATAATTGCAATAACTTTGTAATTATAGCCCATGCATGCATTATTACATTACTTTACCAGGAAATAGCTTGTTGTATTCTTAAAATATTTAATAATTATTTTAAAACATTTTTGTGCATGAAAATCATTTTTTATAATCCGTTAATTATTTTTATGAATTACTTTTGTCAACTAATTGGGTATTTAACAAATAGCCTCTTAATTCCTTTAATTTTTCATACCTAACCACTATAAAAAAGCCCAAATCCCTTAATACACCAACCTAATTCACCCCTAAGCCCAATCTATACCTGCCCGACCCAATAATCCCTTTCAATCGTGGTCGTTGATCTAAAAGATCAATGGTCCACAACCTTATTTACCATTTTAATTCACCAACAACCCTAACCCCCCTTCACTCTTTCATTTCCGTCGTCACTGGTTCCCTAACCTTTCCCATTCTCTCTCAACTCAACCCTAACCCTAATCGCCATCATCGGTGAAAAGCTCCAATCTATGGAGTTTTCATGCATTCTCCGACCACTGCTTGCTTTCTATGCTTCCTGTCTGTTTGATTTAATGGATCCTTGAGAAAATCTCATGGAGATCCAACCCGTTCTTGCCAGAACTTGCGTACCGGCCTTTCTAAGGCCATTTTTCGTTTGTATTTCCTCTTGCTTTTAGTTTGAGTCCATGAGTTTTTGGCCGAGTTTCTTCATCTCTACTGTTTCTGAAAAAACCTAGTTTCACTACTATTCGAATCTGTTCATATCTGAAATGATTCGAGTATTATCGGATGTTTTCCCTTGAAAATCTTTTGTTTTAGTTAACTGCTTCGATTTTATTCACTCTTTCTGAAACTAGGGTTCTTACCAGACTACTATTTCAAAGATTTTCTGCTTTCACTGTATAATCTAGCCATCTCTTTACGTGTTTGATTAATCATCGCATGTATGCTTGAACCGTAGATGTTTCTAATGGTTACAATGATTTCTTCTATTTTTCCATTATTATGTTTATTTCTGTGAATCAGTCGTACTAACTGATTCTATTTATGGATTTGAACGATTTCCCTGTTAAAATTAGTATTCTGTGGGGTTTTTTACTTGATTGATTTCTATTAGGGATTTGAACAACCTTTCTTGTTAAAATCGGTATTCTTTGCGATTTCTACTGATTGATTCCCATTAGCGATTCGAATGATTGTCCTGTTAAAATTCATATTTGCTGGGATTTTTACTTGTTTCCTTTATTTGTGACCTTGATTGATTATACTTGCCTTAATTAGATTATCAGTATAGTTTCGGGATTTGACTTATTCCCTATATGGTATGATTCTGATCTGCTGCCTTAATTGAACCCCAATTATCGCCGTTACCTGACTCTCCCCAATTTAAGGGTGTCTCTTCCGGATTTCTCTATAGGAATTGATTCCCTAATTGGATGATTGATTTTATTTGATTACCCTTATTTTACGAACTGTGATTTCCTCTTTACCTTATTTGTTTTACCTCCCTAAGTGATACATATACACTCTCATTCTGATTCTTCAAAAAAGAAAAAGGAACGATAGTTCACAGAAAACACACACTCACGCACATACTTTGCTCTCATCTCTCTACTACTTGTGCTCATTGCGAGTCAAGCCGGTTGAAAGCCAAGGCTAGACTATTGAATCTTGCCTACTCTACCTTCTGTTTGCTTACTTTAACTGGTATGTTTCTACTCCTAATGTCGTTCATTATTAATTATACTATGAAGTTCAAATCTGTGTGCTTCCTGACTTCTGTTAAGCCCATGTCTCTTTTGTACTAGTTTAACTACTACATGTTTAACTCTATGTCCTTTCCTGTTACTGTCTTCATCAACATGTTTACTTCTGTTTAAGTTTCATTCTTCCTCTTTATTGTTTCAACCAGCATGTTTACTTTTGTTCATCACTTTAATTAACATGTTTACTTATGTGTTCAAATCCTAATCTTTCCTGTTTATTGTTACATGTTTACTTCTGTGTTTAAGGTTCAATCTTCCATGTTTATTGCCTTAAGCCAGCATGTTTACTTTGTGTTTCAAACTCCAATTTTTCTATCTAATTGACTTCAATTGGTATGACTAATTCCTGTGTCCCCAACCCTTATTCGCTTTTTGTGTAATTGTTTGTTCTCAGCGTGTTGTATGCTCACCGTAGGTTAACTAACAAACTGAGTTGAATCTGGGCAATATGAAGCTTTGTGACTGTGTTTCTACTTGCTGTTGTTTGATGACCCCCACCCCCCCTTAAAATGTTTCTAAACTGTTTCACTCCTAATGTGTTTTCACCTCTAAACTATTTCCACTCCTAAATGTTTTACTACTGAACTGTCTTACTCCTGGAATGTTTTCCTTAAAACTGTTTCCACTATATCAAGCATAGATTACTTAAGTTCTGCCCCTCCAGTGTGTGTACTGCCTAGGAATCCATGAGATTCCTCTGAACTCTGACACACTGGGGCTGGGGCTCTTCCACACTACACAAAAAACTGTTTTCCTTAAAGGATCTTGGTGTGAGCATTGCCCGGGGTCCCTGAGGCCCTTGGGAACTTTGACACACTAGGATACCCCTATTGAACATCATGACTATGGCACCTTGGACTATTTGAAGGACTGACCTTCCAGTTTCACTTTGGGCCTATTTAGGCTCCCTATATAGCTTTTATTTATTATGTAATGGTCTGTAATAATGATACTTGTAAACAGATATTCTAGGGATATTAGTAAAATGGGAGGGACTTTCATATGTGTTTTGTGGGGGCAATTGGGTAGAAATCATGCTCTTAGGATTACTATGACTATTTTCTTGTATTAGGAATCATGCTCTTAGGATCATTTATGCATTAGAAAACATGTTCATAGGCCTCATATCGTCTGTTCTAAAAACTTCTGGTTTTCTAAAAGATGCTGCATACAACATGCCTTCTTAGAAATCCTGTCACTAGGTTGTTATTAATTCTGCCTATTAATCATGTTCATAAAGTTCTCCTTTGTGCATTAGAAAACATGTTTTAGGACTATTTATTGCACTCGCCTGAATACTACGCCTATGTCTAGATAGTATAAAAAGCAGTCCCAACACCTAGGTATCGTGCTTATAGAGAATAAATGTATAAAATTAGTTCTGTAATGTGCAGCACCTAGACAACATGCCTATAGGACATCTTGAACTCAAACTGCCTGTTCAAAATCACTTGTTAGTATTAAGATTATGATTAACAATTAGATATCATGTTTATTGAACATCTCGAATCCACGCCTAGGCAAGCCTGTAGGGTAATTGAAATCTTGCAAATGGTAAACTGTGCTTTGCTTAATTATTTTTGAACTGCTCATATTCAGCAAGTCCTAAATTAGTAGGCAAACTTATTAGGTTTCTATCATTTCGCCTTAACGCAATGCTGCATATTCTCTTCTTTTCGTGCTCACCTAGATATTCTGTTCTAGGACTTTTCTGAAACATCTGAAATCTTGCTGTTTGAGACGTGATAATTATCTGTTTATTTGTAGAGGTAAACATGATCCCCTTAATTGTTCTTTTACTTGACAATCCTATATGTTCTTTGTTGTCACTTAGATTTTCTCCTTTAGACGCCTTAGGAGAGTCTCGAACTGCCTAAATTAGAGGTCCTAAACACCTCCAGGGCCATAAGGAAGGGACAGGTAATGCACCCATAGAGTTCATTTAATTAAAACCACTTATAACCGCTAAGGGGAGGGTAATTGGGTAGTAAAGGATATGATGACTTGTGAGCTAATTCCACGTGTAGCCCCTCTAGTTGAGGAAGGTTTACCGGGTATTGCACAGATGTGATCTTTCACACCCCAACCTCGGGGATCGAGACAAGCGCTCAACCAAGTGAACCCGGTCGAGCAAGCCTTTCAGACATATACTACCCAACTAACTCATATTCCAAAAAGGGAATGCATCTCTATTTATTAACCCGGGGAGAGGTCCGTTATATAAATATGCATACGTTGCTAGTTCATTCTTCCTTACATACAATATATGATAATCAAACTTCCAAAAGTACTTTCAGTTTATGATTAAGTGAAATAGGATTTCAACATACAACTAGATTCGATAACAGCCTCGCCACCCATACATGACCCACATAAACGTCTATGGAGCCTCTATAGATACAAGAGACAAATGTGACAATGCCGACAACAAGGCCCTGGGAAGATAGTAACTTATGCAAAATAAGAACAACATATGCTATGCATAATCCCGGGAAGAAGCGGGGCTCACCAAGACTGCTATGAGGAGAAAGAGTGAGGGAACCTCTATCGGCGATCAACGCTATCTGCAATAGAACCACCTACATCTATTCAAAGATGTAGCTCCCCCAGCAAAAGGGACATTAGTACTATCAAATAGTACTAGTATGTATGAACAGTTCCACTCTAAAATAGAATAAGCAATAAATAGGTAGGAAAGCATACATGGAAATCATGTAGCACTTCACATGAATATAGAATCACAAGTAGGGGTCACATTGTTTTTTGTTTCTTGTTGCGCCTTTCCATTCTTTTGATTAATATAATCTTAATGCCAAGTGCCACGGGTCGACCGGCCAAGCCATCCCAAGTGAGACATCACCAACATCATAATTCATATTCATATTCCCGATGTAAATGCCACCATGTGTACAACATGGAATCCGATCTCGGCCCGATCGGCTAAGCCATCTCACTTTGGGAAATAACCATTTCATTTATTTACTCAATTCACATTTCACTTCCCCTAATTATCACACAATTATTAGCACTTGGACATTTTTTACAATTCGAGTTTCGATTCGCCTTTTTATCCGTTCAATGGAATCATCCTTCATATTAACGAGGACCAACATATGACGAATTGCACACATAATGTAAGGGGAATTTAGGATCATAATTCACATTTTCAAGTAGCATGGTGACATGGTAAACAACTATAACAATTAGGGTAACACATTTTCAAGTAGCATAGTGATCATAATTCACATTTCCACTATGCGACCCTTATGTGGTCCGCATAGCAGTTATGCGGCCGCATAATGGACCACAGATTTGCAGCCCTTTGTGAAAATTTTCTTCTAAGTTCGTAGGGTACTGTTCAATCCTAAAAATCCGAACCGTGGCAAGCTTGAAGTTTCTACAACAACAACAACGTGGGGATCTAACTGGGCATCATTTTGATTAAGAATTTTACGGGTCCTTACATGATCCTATAGGCTAATAAACCCAGGAACTCTCTTATTCTTGTTTTTAATAATCTATATGTGCTTAAATTATTTTATTTTCTTAATGAATAAGTCAAAAATGAGTTTGGTCGGGACCCATCATTGTGGACCTCGAGGGGTTCCTAACACCTTCCTCTCAAGGTAATTTCAAGCTCTTACCCAATCTCTGGTAAAGCAAATCAGTTATACGAGTTACTTGCATTAGGTGCCCTAACGCACCTTAAAATTCGTTAGATGGCAACTCTTCAATTTCCATACCCCTTTCCCAAAAGGAAACGAGTTGACCCAAAGCATGTCGAAACCCGATTTTGTGAGAAAAGGGGGACGCGACAAGCCTGTGACCATGTATAACGACCTTGCCAGTCGTTCTGTTTGATTAGCCCCGTTTCCCCCATTTCTGCTTTATCATATGTTTCTTATCCTATTTATATTGTGTTCGTCGGTTGGTTATGGTTCGGAGTGGTCTTGGTGAGAACATAGACACTTAGTCTCTTAAAGTAGCTTATAGTTGGAAAGGTCAACTAGGAGTTGACTTATTGGTAAACGACCTCGGAAGGCAAATTTTTATGGCTCGAATAGCTTCGTTAGGTGATTTGGGGCTTATGAGTGTGTTCAGAATAAAGTTTTGATGTCCCATGTAGAATTAAGCTTGAATTGGCGAAAGTTAGTTTTTTGCGATTTCCGGTCGGCAGTGAAAAATAGGCTATAGGGGTCGAAATGGAATTCTGACAATTGGAGTAGATTCATAATGTCATTTTAGATATGCGTGCAAATTTTTAGCTCAATTGGATGTGCTTTGGTTGGTTTCGACATCATTGGCGGAAATCGTGTTGTTTTTGGTGTTTCGAAGGCTCGACTAAGTTCGAATGAGGTTATGGGATATGTTGGTATGTTTGGTTGGGGTCCCGAGGGGCTTGAGATTGATTTCAGATGATTAGCGGAGGTTTGGACTTAAGAATTTGCAGCAAATAACTGCTGGTGTTAATTTACTGGTGTGGCCGCACCTGCAGATGGGGAGCCGCAGGTGCGAAGGTCCTTGTGCAGGTGCGAAAAGAGGCCAGGCAGGAGGAATCCGCAGGTGCGAAGCATGGGCCGCACCTGCGAAGCCGCAGGTGCAGAAAAGGAATCGCAGGTGCGAAGTTTGGACTGTTAGTCGGATTTCGCAGGTGCACACTTGGGACCGTAGGTGCGGGTCCGCAGGTGCGGATTAACTAGACAGAAAATATAAATAGGTGCCTCCGCGAAATTTTGGTCATTTCTTCCATTGTTGCATGCGGGTTGAGCTTGTTTGAGAGCAAATTAAAGGATGAATTCAAGGTTCTTCAGTGAAGGTAAGTTTCCAGGATTAAAAAACTCGTTTCTATGTTATTTTGTGACGGATTAAGCTTGAAACTTGAGGGATTAAAGTAGAAAAGTTGGGAAAAATGGGAGGAAAAATTGGAAATTCTTTTGGTGATTTGAGTGGGAAATTATGGTCCGATTGTGGAGTTTTTGGTATGTATAGAATCGTGGGAGGATGAGGATTCTAGTGATGTAAATTTTATTAAATTCCGAGACTTGGGCCTGGGGCTTGGATTTGGCCAAATTTCGAGAACTGTGTTAAAATTTATATCTTTCGATTGGGTTTTGTTCCGTTAGCGTATATTGATGATGTTAATCTGATTTTGGTTAGATTCGAAGCATTTGGAAGCCAATTCGAGGGGCAACCGCATCACAGAGTAGCTTTTGGGCTGTTTTGAGGCAAGTAACGATTGTAACTCTAAACCTGAGGGTATGACAACCCTATATTTAATATTGTTTTGGTAAATGAGGTGATGCACATGCTAGGTGATGAGCGTGGGGGCGTGCACCGATAGGGATTATGACCTGGTCCGGTCCGGTCCATAGCGACTATTAAGCCGCATATTCGATTTGAAACCTTATGATATTCTATATTTTAGAAATTTATACTTGTTTATAGGCTGTGAGCCATGTTTGGGGCCTTGTGCCAACCTTATTAGACCCTCAGGGATACTTTTACACTATTTTCTTACTATCCTGATAGAACATCTGTGAACTCAGTCATGTTTCCTACTTATTATTATTTTCATTGTTATCACACTCCTTTGAAAACTCTGAAAAGTATTTTGGGCTGAGTCCCGTGAGTTGAGATGAATTCCTCAAGTGGCTTGTGAGGATGACTGAGTCAGGTCGAGAGCCGAGCATGTGAGGATAGTTATGGATCGGGCTGCACGCCGCAGCAATATATATATGTGTTAGGCCGAGATCCGAGTATGTGAGGATAGTTATAGGTCGGGCTACACGCCGTAGCAATATATATGTTATATATTACATATGGGTCGGGCTACACACTGCAACAATACATATTATATATATATATATGGATCGGGCTGCACGTCGTACCAATATATGTTATATATGGATCGAGTTGTACGCTGTAGCAATATATGTTATATATGGATCGGGTTGCGTGCCGCATCAATATACATATTGGGTCGGGCTTCACGCCGCAGCAGATATAGCGCTTGGGCTAAAGGAGCCCCTCCAGGAGTCTGTACACCCCCAGTGAGCGTAGTCGACTAATATATATCAGGCTGCACGCTGCAGCGTATGCTATAAGGAGCGGGCTGCATGCCGCAGCAGTATATATATATATATATATATATATATATATATATATATGTAGTGGAGCGGGCTGCCCGCTGCAGTAGTGTGTGTATTGATGGTACTTGCTGAGTACGAGTGTTTAAGTAAGAGCATGAGATACTCATAGTGGAGTCACGACTGACTGAGAGGCTTACTCGAGAGGATTTATTGTGAGTGATACTGTGCCCGAGGGGCTTACATTTTATGAAACTACTGTTTTTCACTCTTCTTTACACTGAGCCTCTGATGATAAATGTTGGATAAATGTTTTTATACGAGATTTTTAAATAGAAACTGGAGTTTATTGAAATACTCGAAATCGTAAATTCCTGACTTGATTTAGTTATTTCCACAGTCACTTGTTATATGGATTACATGATTTATAAATGCTCGTCACTGCACTCAAGTTTTTAGTTACTTTGATTACTTACTGAGTTGGCGTACTCACGTTACTCCCTGCACCTCTGTGTGCAGATCTAGGTACCGGACCATCTCACTAGCTAATTTCCGGACAAGCTTGGAGTTGTTCGAGGATCGAGGTAGCTGCTCAGCGTCCCCAACTCACCTCCTTTATTTTCCTTAGTTCATAGTTTTGTCTTTTGTACTCCAGGCTTTGTAGTAGCAAGTCATCTTGTTGTACATTGTATTTAAAGTTCTAGATGCTCATGATAGTTGACTCCAGGTTTTGGTAAAGTGTATAATTTGCTCATCTCATTCTGCTATTTTAAAATCTGCTAATTTTGGGAAATTATGAAATATGTTGATAGTCTGTAATGGTTGGCTAGCCTAGTTCCATGATAGGCTCCATCACGACCGATTTAGGATTTGGGGTCATGACAAGTCGGTATCAGAGCCTAGGTTACATAGGACTCAAGGGTCATGAGCAGGTTCAGTAGAGTCTTGCGGATCGGTACGGAGACGTCTGTACTTATCTTCGAGAGGTTGCAGAAGCCTTAGGAACAATATCATTTTTTTAACTCTGTCGTGCCATTTGGTTGATTCTGGAAATATAAACTTCTGTTGTTTCATTCTCTCCCAGATGGTGAGGACTCGCGCCACCGATCAGGGTGATCAGCCACCAGCTAGACCAGCAAGGGGTCGAGGCCGTGGTAGAGGTAGGGGCCAGCCGTGTGACAGCTAGGGCAGTCAGACTCCAGTTGCCCGGACACCTAAGCAGGTTACTCAGGGCCATCAGACACTAGGGGCAATTCCAGCCCAGCGGGTTGCTCCAGTTCAGGACTTCGTGGTCCCAGCTATGCCGGGTGATGAGCAGCGTAGGATGGAGAGGTTTAGTAGACTTCAAATTCTGTCATTCAGTGATGCTGAGGGCGAGGATGCCCAGGGTTTTCTGGATAAGTGTTAGAGGATGCTGCGTATTGCTGGGATTTTGGAGACCAGTGGGGTCTCATTTGCTACTTTTCAATTTTCTGGCGCTTCTTTCACTTGGTGGGAGTTTTTTGAGAGGCATAGGCCTGTTGGTTGAGCACCCCTCACTTGATAGCAATTCTCCACTATCTTCTTGGATAAGTATGTACCCCAGTCTCATAGGGAGGAGCAACACATGCATTTTGAGCAGCTGCGTCAGGGGGAGCTATCAATGACGCAGTATGATATGTAGTTTTCGGAGTTGGCTCGTCATGCCATCGAGTTGGTCCTTACTGATAGGGAGAGGATTAGGAGGTTCATATGGATGGCCTCACTTATCAGCTCTGCCTTTTCATGACCTGAGAGAGAGTATCAGATGCTACATTCGAGCAGGTTGTTGATATTGCTTGAGATATTGAGTCGGTTCATCGCCAGGAGCGGGTAGAGAGGGAGGCCAAGAGGCCTCGTAGATCGGGTGGTTCTAGTGGTGCTCCTTCCAGGGGAAATTTCAGCATGGTAGAGGCCGTTCATTCAGGCCTCCTCGGTCAGGCCGCCCAGCCCATAGTGGTACACCGTCGGGGATGGTCCCCGCAGTTCTCAGCCAGGCCATTCTTCTTTCGGTGCCCTTCCAACCTAGACTGCAGCTTGAGAACCATCAGTTCAGGGATTCTTTAAGCATGGTTCTCCTAGTGGCCATTCTGGTGTCATGGGTTTATTTCAGTCCCCGTCTCCATCTCCAGGGAGTTGTTATGAGTGTGGAGAGTTTGGGCATATGAGGAGGCAGTGTCCTCATCTTCTTGGAGGCCCATCTCAGCCAAGGAGCCAGCCTTTGACTTTAGCTCCAGTTATTTCACCACCGACCCAAGCAGCCAGGGGTGGTAGTCAGTCAGCAAGAGGCCGCCCTAGAGGCGGAGCTCGAGTAGGTGGAGGTCAGGCCCGTATGTATGCCTTTCCTGCCAGGCCAGATGCTATGGCCTCCAATGCAGTGATCTCAAGTATTGTCTCAGTCTGTTGCCAAGATGCTTTGGATTTATTTGACCCTGGTTCTACATATTCCTATGTTTCTTCGTATATTTCCCATTTTCTGGATATGCCCCATGAATCTTTAGTTACATATGTTCATGTGTCGACTCCGGTGGGCGATACAGTTGTTGTGGACCGTGTGTATCGTTCGTGTGTGATATCTATTGGGGGTCTGGAGACCCAAGTGGACCTACTGTTACTCAGCATGGTCGATTTTGATGTGATATTGGGCATGGACTGGTTATCTCCGTGTCATGTTGTTCTTGATTGTCCTGCTAAGACCGTGGCCTTAGCTATGCCAGTATGTCTGAGGGTTGAGTGGAGAGACTCTTCTGATTTTGTGCCTAGCAGGGTGATTTCCTACCTGAAGGCTCAATGTATAGTTGAGAAGGGGTTTTTATCGTATCTGGCTTTTGTGAGGGATGTCAGTGGTGAGACTCCCACTGTTGATTCGATTCCTGTGGTCCGTGACTTTCTGAACGTGTTTCCTGCAAACCTGCTGGGCATGCCACATGACATGGATATTGATTTTGGTATTGACCTGGTGCTAGGCACTCAACCTATTTCTATTCCACCTTATTGTATGGCACCAACGCAGCTAAAGGAATTAAAGGAGCAGTTTCAGGAACTCCTAGATAAGGGGTTCATTTGGCCTAGTGTGTCACCTTGGGGTGCACCGGTGTTGTTTGTAACGAAGAAGGATGGTTCTATGCGTATGTGTATTGATTATCGACAGTTGAACAGAGTTACAGTGAAGAATCAATATCCCTTGCCTTGTATAAATGACTTGTTTGATCAGTTACAGGGTGCCAGGGTATTTTCCAAGATTGACTTGCGTTCCGGCTATCATCAGTTGAAGATTCGGGGGCCAAACATCCCAAGACTGCTTTTAGGACTAGATATGGTCATTATGAGTTTCTGGTTATGTCATTCGGGCTGACCAATGCCCCAACAACCTTTATGCACTTGATGCATAGTGTATTCCGGTCTTATCTGGATTTTTTCATTATCGTGTTTATTGACGATGTCTTGGTATTGATTTTGACTACAACTCCGGTATTGATTTTACCTACGGGTTCAGGTTCTTATATAGTTTACTATGATGCCTCGAGAGTTGGCCTTGGAGCGGTTTTGATGCAGGACGGTTGGGTGATTGCCTACGCGTCTAGACAGTTGAAGGTGCACGATAAGAATTATCCAGTGCACGATCTTGAGCTAGCAGCTATTGTCCACACCTTGAACATTTGGCGTCATTATTTATATGGGGTGCTTTGTGAGATTTTCACTAATCACCGTAGTTTGCAGCATCTGCTTAAGTAGAAGGATCTGAATTTGCATCAGAAGAGGTGGTTGGAGCTTCTCAAGGACTATGACCTCACTATTTTATATCTTCCGGGGAAGGCCAATGTAGTGGCCGATGCCCTGAGTCGCATGGCGGAGAGTTTGGGGAGTTTAACCTACCTTCCAGTAGCAGAGCGACCTTTAGCACTTGATGTTTAGGATTTAGCGGGTCAGTTGGTGAGATTGGATCTATTAGAGCCCCCACGGGTATTGGCTTATGTAGCCTTCAATTCGTCTCTTTATGATCAGATTAGAGCATCTAATATGATGATCCATACTTGCTCGTTCCTCAGGACAGGGTCCATTGCGGTGATGCCAGTGATGTGGTTATTGGTGATGATGGGGTCATGAGGATGCAGGGCCGGATTTGCGTGCCCAATATGGATGGACTTCGAGATTTGATTCTAGCTGAGGCTCATAGTTTGCGGTATTCCATCCATCCGGGTGCCGCAAAGATGTATCAGGATCTGAGACAACATTATTGGTGGAGGCGGATGAAGAGAGATATTGTTGAGTTTGTGGCTCGGTGTCTCAACTGTCAGCAGGTCAAGTATGAGCACCAGAGACCAGGTGGATTGCTTCAGAGATTTGATATTCTGGAATGGAAGTGGGAGCGAATCACCATGGACTTCGTAGTTGGACTCCCACGGAATTCGAGGAGGTTTGATGCTATATGTGTTATTTTGGATCGGCTGAACAAGTCCGCGCACTTCATTCCTGTTGGTACTACTTATTCTTCGGAGCGGTTAGCTGAGATTTATATTAGGGAGATTGTCTGATTGCATGGGGTTCCAGTTTCTATCATTTCTGATAGAGGTTCTCAGTTCACATCTCAGTTTTGGAGGGCCATGTAGAGGGAGTTAGATACTCAGGTTGAGTCGAGCACAACATTTCATTCTCAGACCGACGGGCAGTCGGAGCATACTATTCAGATTTTTGAGGATATGTTGCATGCTTGTATCATTGATTTTGGGGGGTTCATGGGACCAGTTTCTGCCACTTGCGGAGTTTTCTTATAATAATAGTTATCAGTCGAGTATCCAGATGGCTCTGTATGAGGCTTTATATGGTAGGAGGTGCAGATCTCCGATTGGTTGGTTTGAGCCGGTCGAGGCTAAGGTATTGGGAACAAACTTGGTTCAGGATGCGTTGGGTAAGGTGAAATTGATTCAGAAGCGACTTCGGACGGCGCAGTCTAGGCAGAAGAGTTATGCTGACCGGAAGGTCCGAGATGTGTCTTTCATGGTTGGGGAGAAGGTGCTGCTAAAGGTGTCACCCATTAAGGGTGTTATGAGGTTAGAAAGAGGGGAAAGCTGAGTCCCAGGTTCATTAGGCCTTTTGAGGTGCTTCAGAGGGTTGGGGAAGTGGCTTATAGACTTTCCATGCCTCCCATCTTATCGCGTATTCATCCGGTGTTCCATGTTTTGATGCTCCGGAAGTATGTTGGTGACCCGTCTCATGTTTTAGACTTCAGCACGGTTCAGCTCGAGGGTGATATGTCATATGAGGTAGAGCCAGTGGCTATTTTGGGTCATCAGGTCAAGAAGCTGAGGTCTAAGGATATAACTTCAGTGAAGGTTCAGTGGAGAGGACAGCCGGTGGAGGATGCCACATGGGAGACCGAGCAGGATATGCGGGATAGATATCCTCACTTATTCGAGATTCCAGGTATGTTTCTAGACCCGTTCAAGGACGAACATTTGTTTAAGAGGGGGAGGATGTAACGACACTGCTAGTCGTTCCGTGTGATTAGCCCCGTCTCCCCTGTTTCTACTTTATCATATGTTGTTTAGCCTATTTATGTTATGTTGGGTCGGTTGGTTCGGGTTCGGAGTGGTCGTGGTGAGAACAGCGACACTTAGTCTCTTAAAGTAGCTTAATAATTCGAAAGGTCAACTAGGAGTTGACTTATTGGTAAACGACCTTGGAATGCGGATTTTATGGCTCGGATAGCTTCGTTAGGTGATTTAGGGCTTAGGTGTGTGTTCGGAATGAAGTTTTGATGTCCGGTGTAGTATTAGGCTTGAATTGACGAAATTTAGATTTTGGCAATTTTCGGTCGACAGTGGAAAATAGGCAATAGGGGTCGGAATGGAATTCAGACAATTGGAGCAGGTTCGTAATGTCCTTTTGGATATGCGTGCAAATTTTCAAGTCAATCGGACGTATTTTGTTTGGTTGTCGCATTTAGAAGTTTAGAAGTTCATAGACTTGAATTTGATGTAATTATGGTGTTTTTGTGTTGTTTTTGGTGTTTCGAAGGCTCGACTAAGTTCGAATGACGTTATGGGATGTGTTGGTATGTTTGGTTGGGGTCCTGAGGGGCCCGGGATTGATTTCGGATGGTTAGTGGAGGTTTGGACTTAGGAATTTGCAGCAAATAGCTGCTGGTGTTAATTTACTGGTGTGGGCGCACCTGCGGATGGGGAGTCGCAGGTGCGATGTCGCAGGTGCGAAGGTCCTTTCGCAGGTGCGAAAAGAGGCCAGGCAGGAGGAATCTGCGGGTGCGAAGCATGGGCCGCACCTACGAAGCTGCAGGTGCAGAAAAGGAATCGTAGGTGCGAAGTTTGGACTGTTAGTGGGATTTCGTAGGTGCGGGTCCGCAGGTGCGGATAAACTGGATAGAAAATATAAATAGGTGCCTCCGCAAAATTTTGGTCATTTCTTCCATTGTTGCATGCGGGTTGAGCTTGTTTGAGAGCAAATTGAAGGAGGAATTCAAGGGTCTTCAGTGAAGGTAAGTTTCCTGGATTGAAAAACTCATTTCCATGTTATTTTGTGACGGATTAGGCTTAAAATTTGAGGGATTAAAGTAGAAAAGTTGGGGAAAATGGGAGGAAAATTTGAAAATTCTTTTGGTGATTTGAGCGGGCAATAATGGTCTGATTGTGGAGTTTTTGGTATGTATAGAATCGTGTGAGGATGAGGATTCTAGTGATGTAAATTTTATTGAATTCCAAGACGTGGGCCCGTGTCTCGGATTTGGCCAAATTTCGGGAATTGTGTTAAAATTTATATCTTTCGATTGGGTTTTGTTCCGTTAGCGTATATTGATGATGTTAATCTGATTTTGGTTAGATTCGGAGCATTTGGAAAGCAATTCAAGGGGCAAGCGCATCGCGGAGTAGCTTTTGGGCTGTTTTTAGGTAAGTAACGATTGTAACTCTAAACGTGAGGGTATGACACCCCGATATTTGATATTGTTTTGGTAAATGAGGTGACGCACATGCTAGGTGACGAGCGTGGAAGCGTGCACCGATAGGGATTGTGACTTGGTCCGTCCCGTAGCGACTATTAAGCCGTGTATTCGATTTGAAACCTTATGATATTCTGTATTTTAGAAATTTATGCTTGTTTATAGGTTGTGAGCTATGTTTGGGGCCTTTTGCCGACCTATTTAGACCCTCAGGGGTACTTTTACATTATTTTCCCACTATCCTGATAGAACATCTGTGAACTCAGTCATGTTTCCTACTTGTTGTTATTTCACTATTATCACACTGCTTTGAAAAATCTGAAAAGTATTTTGGGCTGAGTCCCGTGAGTTGAGATGAATTGCCCAAGTGGCTTGTGAGGATGACTGAGCCAGGTCGAGAGCCGAGCATGTGAGGATAGTTATGGATCAGACTGTATGCCGCAACAATATATATATGTGTCAGGCCGAGAGCCGAGTATATGAGGATAGTTATGGGTCGGGCTGCACGCCGCATCAATATATATGTTATATATTACATATGGGTCGGGCCGCACGCCGCAACAATATAGATTATATATATATATATATGGATCGGGCTGCACGCCGCAACAATATATGTTTTATATGGATCGGGCTGCACGCGCGTAGCAATATACATATTGGATCGGGTTTTACGCCGCAACAGATATAGAGCTTGGGCTGAAGGAGCCCCTCCAGGTGTCTGTACACCCCCAGTGAGCGCAGTCGTCTATTATGTGGATCGGGCTGCACACCGCAGCGTATGCTATAAGGAACGGGCTGCACGCCGCAGCAGTGTAGATATATATATATATATATATATATATATATATATATATATATATATATATATATATATATATATATATATATATATATATATATATATATGTAGTGGAGCGGGCTGCCCGCCACAACAGTGTGTGTATTCATGGTACTTGCTGTGTACGAGTGTTTAAGTGAGAGCATGAGATACTGATAGTGGAGTTACGAGTGACTGAGAGGCTTGCCCGAGAGGCTTTATTGTGAGTGATACTGTGCCCGAGGGGCTTATATTTTATGAAACTACTGTTTTTCACTCTTCTTTACACTGAGCCTCTGATGATAAATGTTTTTATACGAGATTTTTAAATGAAAACTAGAGTTTATTGAAATACTCAAAAATGTAAATTCCTGACTTGATTTACTTATTTCCACAATCACTTGTTATATGGATTACATGATTTATAAATGCTCATCACTATACTCAAGTTTTTAGTTACTTTGATAACTTACTGAGTTGGCGTACTCACATTACTCCCTGCACCTCTGTGTGCAGATCCAGGTACCGGACCATCTCGCTAGCTGATTTCCGAACAAGCTTGGAGTTGTTCGAGGATCGAGGTAGCTGCTCAGCGTCCCCAGCTCACCTCATTTCTTTTCCTTAGTTCATAATTTTGTCTTTTGTACTCCAGACTTTGTAGTAGCAAGTCATTTTGTTGTACATTGTAATACAGTTCTAGATGCTCATGACAGTTGACTCTAGGTTTTGGGATAGTGTATAATTTGTTCATCTCATTCTGCTATTTTAAAATCTGCTAATTTTGGGAAATTATGAAATATGTTGATAGTCTGTAATGTTTGGCTAGCCTAGTTCCAAGATAGGCGCCATCACGACTGGTTTAGGATTTGGGGTCGTGACACCATGCTGGGCGGATAGTGATTGTGAGTCTATGACCACGTCGAGCTGATTATGATTGTGAGCGTGTGACCAAGCCGGGGATTGTGATTGTTTGCATGTTACCACACCGGGCGAATTTTGATGGTGAGCCCGTGATTATACCAGGAAAATTATTATATGCACATTAGTTGTCCTTGAGTTTGTAATTTAAAATGTGGGCACAAGGTGCCATGAGCATAGGATGGTGGGTTGAGACCCTTGACTTGTGAGTATGAGATGAGGTATCACAAAGTGATTTCGTTGTGAAACTTGTGTTAGAACGGCTTGAGTAATTGGTTGTCCTTTTTTTTCTTATTTGGTTTTAATGATACTTCACGTTGTTCTTATTGCTTTACAATTTATATCACTTGTTGATTCTTGTTGCCATTTACTGATTTCTGCTTTCCGTATTAGCTTTATGCTTCTATACTGCACAGGTTATTTTGTCTAGTGAGTGTCTTGACTTGTACCTCATCACTACTCCATCGAGGTTAGTCTTGATACTTACTGGGTATCGACCGTGGTGTACTCATACTACACTTCTGCACTTTTTTGTTCAGAGCCAGGTATTGGAGATATCAGACTCGGGCAGAGTTAGCTTATTGGTCGCGATGATTCAAGGTAGAGCTGCTTGGTCGTCATAGTCCTTTGGAGTTATTTCCTTTGATTGTACTGTCAACTTGTTATTTGAACATTATTGTATTTCGATCTTTGAGATCTTTCCATGTACATAAATAGAGTTCCTGATGCTGTATTACCAAATCTTGGGAGGTTGTTATGATTATTTCCGCGTAGGCTTATTATGTTGTTTTTCCTGTATTCATATTAGACTCTATTTCAAATTATCATTGTTAAAAAAATTACCTAATCATTGTTAGTAATCGGCTTACATAGTCTGAGAGACAAGGTGCCATCACGATGCCTGCAGTGGATTTTTGTGCCGTGACATATCAAGTCTAATCATGAAGAAGTAGTGGCAAGGCTAGATGCTTCCAAATACTTACCACACATATATAATTATAGAATAAGAACTGAAATAGTGAATAATATCATAAATATCATGAACCACAGATATCAACAGTTGAAAGGTACTGATCATGCTCTTCTAGTACATAAATAACCTTATCACTGCTCGAATATATTAATAAAAGACAACATGCTTAGATTGTGGAGCCGAGACTCCCAATTAAGCATATAAAGATGTCAAGTAACAATTTACAATGAACTAAATACTTCGAACGAGTCAATAATAAGAATGTATGCTCAATCGATATAAGATCCATGTACCCGATACACAATCCATGCATAATGTAACCCAATACAAAATCCATGTATCGTCCTAGTAAAAATACATGTACTAACCACCCTCACAAAGCGCAAAGTAATACGGGTTATCACCTGACTCCGGAGGGACAAATCCAAATCCAAGCATAAGAGGGGTATAATTGCATCCCTCATAAAGCAATGTCTGATCCTCAAGTCCCCAAGGTGCCATAACTGTATCTCAGCCGCACGCTTGCCTTTGTGCCAAAATCCTCAGTCCGAATCATGTATCCATTATTTTAAATGCATGTATATGCTCAAGAATTATAGATAAAAGGTGCACATGGACAACTAATATCATATAGATATGTGCTCTTGAAATCACTATGTGACTACGGTTAATTTGGCAATTTAGCATATCAAGAATAAGTTCGCATGCCTTCGCAATTGATCACAAGTCTAGGCATGATTTCAAACATGACTAACAGAGCATACATAGTCACATAAGCAAAATAAATCATGAATCAAACATGCATATGGTCAAACAAGCATTAAATATTCTAATTTCTATCCCAAATCATGATATAAACTCGGTAAATTCATATATATATACTCTCGCCACCACGTATGATCTGTTGCCAAGTACCACTCCCTTCTTTTTGAACACGGCTGCCTTCCGCAAATACGAAGGGCAAAGCTCCCAGCTTCCAAATTCCTTCATCATGAATGTGATGCTTCCACACGAACGCAAAGGACATTAGACGCTAGCAAAAATCTGATGTCCAAAACTCATGAAAACAATCCGAAACTACCCTGAAACACACCTAAGGCCCCCCAAGACCATGTGCAATCATAGCAACTAGTTCCTAAACAAAACACGGACCTACTCAACAATAACAACAACAACAACAACCCAGTGAAATCCCACAAATGGGGTTTGGGGAGGGTAGTGAGTATGCATATCTGACCCCTATCCCGAGGGAGTAGAGAGGTTGTTTCCGAAAGACCCTCAGATCAAGAAGACGAAAAGAGACAAATACATCGGTACCATCAAAAAAAATAATTAAAATAATAACATCGACGTAAGAACAAGAAAATAGATGAAAAGGAATAGCAATAACATGTAAATAAGGTCCAGTACTATAGAAAACGGAATAATAGTGTGAACACAACATTAACCACTAGCAATCTAAGACGAGACCCTATCAGACTAGCTTCACACCCCGTACGAAGTACAAAACATTTCAACAACCTCCTAACCTACAATCCTAATTTCCAACCTCCATACCTTTTTATCAAGGGCCATGTCCTCAGAAATTCAAAGTCGCGCCATGTCCTACCTGATCACCTCTCCCCCAATACTTCTTATGCCGCCCTCTACCTCTTCTCTTACCCGCCAAAGCCAACTGCTCACACCTCCTTACCGGGGCATCTGGATTCTCCTCCGCACCTTCCCGAACCATCTAAGCCTCGCTTCCCGCATCTTGTCATCCATAGGAGCCACGCTCACCTTCTCCCGAATAACTTCATTCCTAATCTTATCTATCCTAGTGTGTCCGCTCATCCACCTCAACATCCTCATTTCTACTACTTTCATTGTCTAGATCTATAACACAGACCTAATCGATGTACCAAATTACACCAAACAATATCAAAACTACAAGTCATACCTTATTTCAAGCCTAATGAACTAATCCAACTTCCAACTTCCAAAACGCATGCCGAACCACGTCCAACCAAATCGGAATGACCTTAAATTTTGCACACAAGTCCCAAATGAATATAGAATGTTTTCCAATTCTCAAAACCACAATCTGAACTCGATAATACCAAAGTCAACTCCCAGTCAAACCTATGAACCTTCCAAACTTTCAAATCTCCAATTTTCGTCGAATAGAACCAAATCAACCTAGAAACCTCCAAATTCAAATATGGACATATGCCTGATTCCATTATCACCATACGAACATATTGAAATTATCAAAACAGAATTCCGAGGTCATTTACCCAAAATTGTAACCTCGGTCAACTCTTACAACGTAAGCTTTCACAAATGACACTAAGGGTTTCAAATCTCTCCCGAACTTTCCCGAAGCCAAAGCAATCAACCCCGCAAGTTAAAAAATAATAAATACACAAACATGAAACATCAAAATAAGGAAATAAGGCTCAAATACACAAAAAAACAGGCCGAGTCGTCATATTCTCCCCCCTCTTAAACAAATGCTCGTCCTCAAAAGATTTTAGAAACATACTTGAAGTGCCAAAAAGATGTGGATATCTGCTTCATATATCATGATCGGTCTCCTAAATCGCCTCCTTGACAGTTTGACCCCACTGAACCTTCATCGATGCAATATCCTTCGACCTCAACTTTCGAACCTACCTGTCCAGAATAGCCACTAGTTCCTCCTCATAAGCCGAAGTATCATCAAACTGCACCATATAGAAATCTGACACATGTAGCTGATCCTCATGATACTTCAAAAGTATGAAAACATGAAACACGGGATGAACTCCCAACAAGATGGGTGGCAAAGCAAGCCTGCATGCCACCTTACCCACTCTCCCCAAGGCCTCAAATGGACCAATGTACCGAGGGATCAACTTGACCTTCTTCCCGAACCCTATCACCCCTTTATAG
This sequence comes from Nicotiana knightiana, assembly GCA_005239525.1. NCBI lineage: Eukaryota > Viridiplantae > Streptophyta > Magnoliopsida > Solanales > Solanaceae > Nicotiana > Nicotiana knightiana. The sequence continues at coordinate 129,237 of ML416159.1, read as the reverse complement.
GAAAAACTCTGAGACGAACCCTCTCACCCTCCATGAAAGCTACACCATGAGCCTCTTGTCATCATAACTCTTCTGCCTAGACTGCGATGTACCAAGTCACTCCTGAATCAATTTCATATTCTCTAAAGCATCACGAACTAGGTCAGTTCCTAACAACCTAGACTCCTCAGGCTCAAACTAACCAACCAAAGAACGACATCCTCTCTCATATAAGGCCTCATACGGAGTCATCTGAATACTCGACCGGTAGCTTTTGTTGTAGGCAAACCCTACTAATGGTATAAAATGATACTACTAGCCTCTAAAATCAATGACACAGGCTCTCAGCATATCTTCCAAGATCTGAATGGTACGCTCGGACTGTTCGTCTGTCTGAGGATGAAATATTGTACTCAATTCGACCTACGTGCCCAGCTTGCGCTGAATTGCTCTCCAAAAAAGGGATGTAAATTGTGTGCCTTGATTTGAAATGATAGACACAGGCACACCATACATGCAAACAATATCTCTAAAATTAATTAGAGCCAACATCTTAGAATTGTAGGAAGTTATGACCAGGATTAAATGTGTAGATTGGTCAGTTTTTCCATAATGACCCACACAACATCAAATCTCCTCAAGGTCTATGGCAATCCAACCACAAAATCTGTAATGATATACTCTCACTTCTACTCCGATATATCTAACCTTTGAAGCAAACCACCCGATCTTTGATACTCATACTTGACCTGCTTACAGTTTAAGCACCGTGCAACATGCTTGACAATGTCCTCTTCATCCTTCTGACCAATAATGTTGCTTTAAATCACGATATATCTTCGTAGCACCTGGGTGAATTGAATACCGTGAACTATGAGCATCCTCAAGGATTAACTCACTCTAACCATCCGCCTTCAGAACAAAAATTCGAATGTGAAGCCTCACCACCCATCATCACCAATAGTCACCTCATTGGTATCACCTTGCTGCACCATTTACCTAAGTACAAGCAAGTTGGGATCGTCATACGGGCACACCTTAATGCACTCAAAAAAATATGATTGCGACGAAACTCAACACAAGCAAGTACCCTGATGAGCTTTGAGGTATCCAACCTCACAAACTTATTGGCCAAAGCCTGAACATCTATAGCTAATGTCTCTCAACAACCAAAATAAATGCAAAACTCCTCATGCTCTCCGACTTTCTACTCAAGGCGTCAACTACTATATTGGCCTTCCCCGGAAGATAAAACATTGTGATATCATAGTCCTTCAGAAGCTCCAACCTTCTATGTTGACTCATGTTCAAGTCTTTCTATTTGGACAGATGCTAGAGTCTTCGGCAATGAATATATACCTCATATAACATGCCATATAGCTAATGCCTCCAAATCATTAGCGCGTGTACAATAGCATCTAGCTCTATATCGTGCACCAAATAGTTCTTCTCATAGGGATTCAGTTGGCGCAATGCATAAGCAATCACCCTACCGTCCTGCATCAATACACATGCCAAGACCAATCCTTAAAGCATCATAATAGTCTATATAAGCTCTTGACATTAAATGAAAAACCAACACAGGAGCCACATTCAATGTTGCACTGAGCTTCTGAAAGCTCTCTTTACACTCGTCTGACCACTTGGATGGAGCGCCCTTCTAAGTCAATTGAGTCAATGGGCTGCAATAGATGAAAACCCTCCTTAAAATGGCAATAATACCCAACGAAGCCTAAGAAACTCTTGATCTCAAAAGTAGTAGAGGCACTAAGCCAAGTCTGAACTGCCTCAATCTTCTTTGATCTACCTTGATCCCATCACTAGATACCACGTGAACCAAGATTGTCACCAAGTCTAGTCAAAACTCACACTTGTAGAACTTAGCATATAGCTTATTCCCCCTCAAAATCTGGAGCATAGTCCTTAGATGTTGCTCGTGCTCCTCAGAATTATGGGAGTATACCAAGATATCATTAATGAACACAATAACAAAGGAATCCAAATATGGCTGAAACACATTGTTCATCAAATGCATAAAGGTTGCTAGGGCATTAGTCTGCGTAAAAGATATCACAAAAAACTCATAGTGCCTGTAACGGGTCGTAATAGCCATCTAAGGAATGTCCACAACCTTGATCTTCAACAAGTGATACTCCGATAAAAAATTAATTTTTGAGAACACCTTAGCACCCTTAAACTGGTCAAATAAATCATCAATACGAGCCAATGGATACTTGTTCAACTGCCGGTCTTAACCTTATTCAACTATCGATAGTCAATACACATCCTTATAGAACCATCCTTCTTCTTCACATCAACCTCGGTGCACCCTATGATGATACACTAGGACTGATGATCCCCCTATCCAACAACTCTTGCAACTGTTCTTTCAATTCCTTCAAATCTGCTAGAAATGCAATACGGTGGAATAAATATGGCTGAGTGCCTGATACCACGTCAATACCAAAATAAATATCCCTATAGGATGGAATGCCCGGTAGGTCTGCTGGAAATATATCTGGAAAATCCTTTATAATTGAAACAGAATCAATGGTAGAAGTATCAGCACTAAAATTCATCACAAAGGCTAAGTGTTCCAAGTACCCCTTCTTAACTATCAGCTGAGCCTTCATAAATGAAAACACCTTACTCGATGTATATCCAAAGAACCCTTCCATTCCAACCTTGGCAACCCCGGCATAGAAAATGTGTCTTAGCGTAACAATCAAGAATAACATGATATGGAGATAACTAATCCATACCCATAATTACACCAAATCCACCATAATAAGCAGCAGAAGATTAGAATGGGACTCAAAGCCCCCAACGGTAACCAAAAAAATATTAATAAACACGATCTACCATAAAATAAAATCATCAACATATGTAGATACATGAACATGAATATCAAAAGAAGTACGAGGCAAACCCAAATACGATGCAAAGTACGATGACACATAGGAACATGTATAACCCAGATCAAATAGGACAGTTGCATCCCTATGACAGACTGAAACAATACATGTGATGAGCACATTAGAAGCCTCTAGTTCCGCCCTACCCGAAAATGCATAATAGTGGGCCTAACCTCCTCCTAACTGACCTCCGCCTCTGGGGTGTCCCGTAACTTCCTGTGCTACCCTTCTAGCTAGTGGGGCTGGTGGTGTAATAGCTAGAACTGGAGTCACTGCATGAGAACCCTAATGTGTTGCGCCTTTACCACATCTAGGGTAATCTCACTTAATATTCCCTACCTCCTCCCCAATCTCAACACAATCTCGAGCTAATAATGGCTGCTAAATCTGAGGCTACTCTGATAACTTGAGTACCCAATAAAAGAACCCTAGGCGAATGAGTACAGTAGGAACTCCTGCTGGTAATCACCTGAATAAAGACTAAACTAGAGCATCACGAGCGGGCTGATAAGTTGAATGAGCTAGCCTTCTAGGATGGCCACTTCCAGAATGATCTTTACCTCCAAATGAGGTACCACTGAAACCGCCAGAATATCGGGCCTTTTTTCCCTCCCTACCATAGCCTCCCTGCTCGGACCCCAAATGCGCTCAATCGTGTGTTCTATATCCACAACCTGAAGAAATGTAGTACGAGTCTGTGCCTCCCTAGCCATAGCAATCTTGATACCAAAATTTAGCCCCTCTATGAACCTCCTCACTTTCTTAACCTCGGTAAGGATCAAAAAAGCTACATGATGTGATAGATCAATGAATCTAATCTCATACTTGGTCACAGTCATGTGTCCCTACTAGAGGTGCTTGAATTGAATATCCTCCCTCTATGTGAGTGGAATGGACTTCTCTACGCGAAGATGTGATAACTGACTCAAAGTGATTAGAAGCAACTCTATTGGCCTGCTACGCTTATATGACTTTATTGGCCTTCTCCCTTGGCTGGCCTCTGAAGCTGAAAAGTAGTGAATACAGCCCTATTAGACTCCACCAAACAAAGATTCTGCAGAATCTCCTGACAACCATCTCAGAACTCTTGTACATCTGCCAAAGGATCACCATTATAATGTGGAGAACCTATCTTCCTGAATCGATCAAACCTCTTCTGCTCCTCCTCAGATATAGCAGCCTCTAATATTAGCGTAATAGCAGCTATGGGAGGATGTCCCCCAGCTTGTACCGCTCCTAGGGTCTGATAACCAGTCGTAACCTGCTTAGGAGTGTGAGTAGCGGGTGTTTGTGCCCCTAATCCAACTTGAGAAGTAGTCGGCGCCATAGGAAGTACTCTGGTCTGTGCTAGACCCTTCACAAGACCAACAAAACAAACAAGGGCATCCTGAAGTACCGAGGTAGAAATAAACCCCTCTGGTGCCTGAGCTAGTCCAGCTGACTCACCCTGATCGAAAACATGCTCCTCCGCCAGATCTACTAGTGGCTGCCCTAGCAAGGGCTCTAACTGCAACGCGGGCCCTGCCTCTACCTCGACCATGGACTCGCACTACCCTAGCCTAAGGGGCTGGTGCCTGACCAACTGCTCATGATCAATGTGTTCTCACCATCTGCGAGGGAATAAAAAGACAAGGATTCAAAATTTGGATTAATAAGCCGCACGATAAAGAATGAAAGAAGTGTAGTTTCTTAAAATCCTATAGCCTCTCAGAGATAAGCACAGACGTCTCCATACTGATCCAGAAGACTCTACTAGACCTGCTCATGACTTGTGGGACCTACACAACCTATAGATCTAATACCAACTTGTGACAACCTAAAATCCTACCTCAAGGCCGCGATGGCGCCCAACCGAACTTGCTAAGCAAGCCAACCCGAAGAAAACAAATAAAGTTTATTTTTTTTATTTTTTTATAGAGAATATAGCAATAAAAGTTGGAAATTGTCTTAAAATAGTGAAAATATCTTATAATACCACAAGCAAGGCCTAAACACGACCAGTACAATACACCCCCAAGACTAGGTGACACAAGTGCACGAGCAAACCACGAAAATAAGATCAAGTCTGTATGCATAGAAAGTTGTCCGAAGAACAACATGATAGAAATATAACAAGGATTAGGGACTCGGGAACTGCGAAGTAGATTAATGAAGTGCAGCTCACCCTAAGTCTTTGTAAGATCTCCTAGACCAATCGGGAAGCTCTGCTAAGACCAACCTGAGTACCTATACAAAAAGATGTGCAAAAGTGTTATATGAGTACATTACAGCCGGTACCCAGTAAGTATCAAGTCTAACCTCGAAGAAGTGTTGGAAAGGTTAGATACTTAATACACATGTATAATAATGGAATAAGGACTGATATAATGAATAATATCATACGTATCAGGAACCATAGATATCAACAGTTGAAAGGTGCTAAGCATGCTCTTCTAGTACAGAAATAACCCTATGTCAAGTAACATTTTACAATGAAATAAATACTTTTAATAAGTCATTAATAATAATACATTCTCAACCGGTATAAGATCCATGTACGCGATACACAATCCATGTATCACCTAACCCGATACAAAATCCATGTATCATTTCGGTACAAATCCATGTACTAACCACGCTCACAGAGCCCAAAGTAATATGGGTTATCACCTGACTCCGGGGGACAAATCCAAATCCAAGCATAAGAGGGATATAATAGAATCCTCATAAATCAATGTCTGATCATCAAGTCCCCAAGGTGCCATAACTGTATCTCAGTCGCACACTTGCCTCTGTGCCAAAGTCCTCAGTCTGAATCATGTATCCATTATTTTAAGTGCATGTATATGCTCAAGAATTATAGATAAAAGGTGCACATGGACTTAACTAATATCATATAGATATGTGCTCATGAAATCACTATGTGACTACGGTTAATTTTGCAATTTAGCATATCAAGAATAGGTTCCCATGCCTTTGCAATTGATCACAAGTCTAGGCATGATTTCAAACATGATTAAGAGAGCATAATCAAACATGCACATGGTCAAACAAAGCATGAAATATTCTAATTTCTCTCCCCAATCATGATATAAACTCGGTATATTCATATACATATACTTTCACCACCATGTATGTACACCACCCCTAATACCTCAAACACATAGCAAAGAAGTCAAATCAAAGGGGTTTCCCTCTTAACAAGGTTATCCAGGAGACTTACCTTCACCTAGTAGCCTCTAATCTCTCAAAATAGCCTTTTCTTTCCAATCGACCTTCGAACGAGTTAAATCTAACCTAATACACCTCAATAACATCAAACAAATCAAGCCCAATCAATAAAGATTGAATCTTTGATAAATTTCACAAAGTCAAGTAAAAAAGTTAACTCGAATCCGTCTCCCGAAATCCTACAAAATTCACAAATTTCAAAACATCCATTTCAATACGAGTTCAAATATAAGTTTCATCCAAAACTGACTCCAAATCGGGGTTCAAATCTCTATTTTTCACATTAGAAAAGTTTTCCAAATCCCCTAATTATTATTTCTCAGATTGACCAATCAAATGCAAAAATTGAAGGTAAAATAATCAGATCCAAGTCAAGAACACTTACCCTAATCCAAGTGGTGAAAATCGTCTCAAAATCTCCCAAATCTGAGGTCCCAATCTCAAAATATAATAAATTGAGTAAAAGTCCCGCAAAATACATCTTAAAGCACTGCCCAGTTAATCTCTTTGTGAACGCGGCACGCACCTCGCGTTTGCGAAGCACAAATCACTGCCAAAACAAAACCTCCTTTGCAAATGCAACAAGAGCATCGCGAACGCGAAGACCAAAGGCTCCCTCATTTCGCGAACGTGACCAGTAGCCTCGCGAACGCGATGATCTGCTGCCAAGTACCACTCCCTTGTTCTTGAACACGGTTGCCTTTCGCGAGTACGAAGGGAAAAGCTCCTAGCTTCCAAATTCCTTCTTCATGAATTTGATGCTTCCACACGAATGCGAAGGAAATCATTCGCATGCTTGCCTCTGTGCCAAAATCCTCAGTCCGAATCATGTATCCATTATTTTAAATGCATGTACATGCTCAAGAATTATAGATAAAAGGTGCACATGGACTTAAATAATATCATACCGATACGTGCTCATAAAATCTGTATGTGACTACGATTAATTTAGCAATTTAGCATATCAAGAACAAGTTCACATGCCTTCACAATTCATCACAAGTCTAGGCATGATTTCTAACATGAATAAGAGAGAAAACATAGACACATAATCCAAATAAATCATGAATAAAACGAGGACATGATCAAACAAAGCATGAAATATTCAAAATTGTACCCTCAGTCATGATATAAACTCGGTGAATGCATATACATATACGCGTGTCACCATGTATATACACCACCCCAGTACGTCAAATACATAGCAAACAAGTCAAATCCTAGGGGATTTCTCCCTTAACAAGGTTAGCCAAGAGACTTATATTCACCTGGTAGCCTATAAACTTCCAAAAATATGCTTTCCTCTCAAATAATCCTTCGAATGAGCTGAATCTAACTATATACAACTCAATAATGTCAATCAAGGCCACAAAAATCAATCCCAATCAATAAAGATTGAATCTTTAATCTATTTCACAAAGTCAGCCAAATCGTCAACCCATGATTGTCTCCCAAAACCTGACAAAATTAATAAATATCGAACACTCATTCCAATACAAGTCCAAATATATAAGTTTCATCCAAAACCGACTCCAAATCGGGGTTCAAATCTCCAATTTTAACTTTAGAAAAGTTTTTCCAAGATCCTTAATTCTTCTCTTAAATTCGTCCATCAAATGCAAAAATCAAAGATAGAATCATGAATAATCAAATCCGAGTCAAGAACACTTACCCCAATCCAAGTGGTGAAAATAGCCTAACAAATTGCCCAAATTCGAGCTCCCAAACTCAAAATATGATAAAATGAGCAAAAGTATAAAAAAACATCTTAAAACACTACCCAGTTATACCCTTCACGAATGCGGAACGTGTCTCGCATTTTCAAAGAACAAAATCATTCCCATAACAAATCTCCTTTCTGTACGCGACAGGAGAATAACGAACGTGAAGATCAAAGGCTCCATCCTTTCGTGAACGCGCCCAGTAACCTCGTGAACGTGAAAGCCTATTGCCCTAGTACCACTCCCTTCTTCGGGAATGTGGCTGCCTTTTGCGAACACGAAGGGAAAAGCTACCAGCTCACAAATTCCATTATCGCGAACACGATGCTTTCACGCGAACATGAAGGACATCAGACATCAACAAAAATCTGATGTCCAAAACTCATGGAAATGGTCTGAAATAATACCAAAACACACCCAAGGCCCCTAGGACCCCGTCCATTTATATCGACCAGTCCCAACAGGCTGGACATAACACGGCACCCGGTGCCTGACTATTGTGACCGACCGAACCAACAGTCTGACTAAATCAACATGTGATATCATAACATACTGAAAGCAGATTGATAAACTAACACATGTTGATACACTGAAAGTCTGAATAATATAAATCAAAGTGTGGAAACACTAATATAGGTTTGAAACATATTTGTAGTCAACATTGCTTAACATGAAAAGCATGTGACTCTGTCTAACTGTTACTCTAGTCTATGAAGCCTCTAATGAAGTACTGAAAACACTGACAGTATGTAAATACTGAAAGACTGTAAAGTAATGATAATGACCCGAAAGAACTAGGGATCATCAAATAGGTAGTATGAGAATCCTAGCGCTTTGAATCGTCAACCAGTAAATCATTACCTGCATCGTGAGATGTAAGCCCCGGGGAAAAGGGACGTCAGTACATTTGAATTGCACTGGTATGTAAAGCAACTGAAGGAAAGAAATATAAATGCCGAAACTGATACTAAGCTGATAATTGAGAATTGAGAATTGAAAACTGAAATGATAACTCTTGAAACTGAAACTTAAATGATAACTAATAACTGATAAATGATAATCGAACTTAACAAAGGAAGTAAGGATATGAATACTCTCTCTTTTGAACGATGAACAACCTATCTATCTTAATAAATAAAATGCATCCTCAGGCACAATATATATGTGTACGAACTGCGGCCTCAGGACCAAAGATGCATAAAGCATTAACTGCAGCCTCATGCCCAAATATGCTTAAAGCATTAACTGCGGCCTCACGCCCATATATGCATAAAGCATTAAATGCGGCCTCGGGCCCATATACAGGTGTTCAATATTCAGTGATTTAAAAATAGAAACTGAGAATCGTACTGTAATACATGATACTGAAACACTGGACCATACTGAGTTACATGATACTTGAACGCTGAATAGAACTACACTGAGACATGTATTCATGAACTGATTTTGATAACTGAAACTTCAATTGTTTAAGGCATGCTAAGTAATCTAGACTAAGAGTCATGGGCATCAAACACAAGTCTATATCGATTATGCACTGAGCTCACAACATTCAAAATGAAAGTCATGAACGGATTACGAAGCTAGAGAATAGAAGTTCTGCAACTATTCAAGGAACTAAACTTAACTATATTTCTGAGGCAATTAGTAACGTTGTAGAAGGAACGTGTTGTAGGGAGAATCATTAACATTCTCAAACATAGAGAGTTAGCATGACATACGTTAACTTCCTACTCTTGAGCGTAATACAACATCCGCCAACCCTTTCAACTTTAATCTATATCAATACAAGTCAAAGAGATTCTGTATTAGCAATAATGCTCATGTTTTGGTCACTTAGGTATTTTAGCAAACATCTTATTGGCGTAAAGCCTCATAGTCATCATTAATCACCCAACAACCCATTCTCTCGCTCCTAGATAAATTCTAAAATCTTAAATTTCTTATAATCAATAACATTCTTCTTCACCTATAAGATAAACAACACAATTAACCAATAATTAACAATCAACAACCCAAACCTATATCCGTTCATTCTTTTATATCAAATCCATCAACACATATCTCATGAACTTAGAGTCTATAATCATTTATCTAATACTATAATCAATTAGAGGATGACGATATTTAATTTTGACGTTCAGTCTCTTGAATTCGAGTTCTAGGGTTTCTTTTCTCAACCATGATGTCCCAATCCAATATCTAATGATTTTAAAGGTTTATCCATGTTGATAAGTTGTTGAAGAATTGAAATTAAATTAGAATCACCATTAGAACTCACCTTGGATGGTGGAGGGACTGTAGGAGAGTTTAGGTTCTTGAGAGCTTCCCTTTCTAGAGCAAGTTTTTGTTTTGGGGGTGTGGGGAACGAAGTAGAGATTTAAAAATGACCCCCAGGGTGCTCCCTCGCGCACCTGAAGGCAAAACCGCACACCTGAACGGATAGTACCACTGCCACAAGTGCGCAGCGGTGCGCGGGACCATATGGGCGTGCACTTGGGCGCGTATACTGCGCATTGTTCAGTAAAACGCACATAACATTTTTCACAGAGATCTGTTCAGGATTCAAAATATATCGTTGGAAATCTATTTCAAAAGGATACAACTTTCATGTTTTGCATTTTCCCAAATTATTTACAAAATTTCACATTATCTTGTTGGAATACAGACCTTTCGTAAACTTAGTCGATTTTATCAAATCTTATGCACCTCAATCTCCATCTTGATTCTAAAACAACTATTTTCACCCCTACTCATCTCGATAGAACTTCACATGTCTAAAATATAACATTACTACTAATTTAACACGTTCACACGTAAGTCAAATTTACGGAGTGTTACACAAAAAATAATACGGACCTACTCGAGGTCTCAAATCACTTCAAATAACATCAAAACTACAAGTTACACCTCATTTCAAGCCTAATGAACTAATCAAACTTTCACCTTCCAAAACCCATGCCGAACCACGTATAACTAACTCGGAATGACCGTAAATTTTTCACACAAGTCCCAAATGAGAAAACTAATGATTTTCAATTCCCGAAACAAAATTCTGAACCCCATACCACCAAAGTCATCTCCCGGTAAAACCTATGAACCTTCCAAACCTTCAAATTTCCAGCTTTCGCCAAATAAAACCAAATCAATCTAAGAACCTCCAAATCCAAATCTGGACATATGCCTCAACCCAAAATCACCATACAAAACTATTAGAACCATCAAAATACAAATCTAGGGTCATTTATACAAAAGTTAAATCCCAGTTAACTTTTACAACTTAAGCTTCCATAAATGAAACTAAGGTTCCAAATCACTTCTGAACCTTACTGAAGCCAAACCAATCAACTTTGCTAGTTAAAAAACAATATATACACATACAAGAAATAACAAATAGGGAAATTGGACTCAAATACATAAAAAGGTTGGTCGGATCATTACAATCCCCCACTCTTTGAGGGCGCTCTTCAGATAATACACATGATTAATTTTATAGATGTCATGAGATATTGCACAAGTTGGGCTTGGTGGACTCCATTGAGTTGACTTCACTATCTTCTAGTTGGGAGGGCTAGCCAAGAAATGGTAGCAGACTTATGAGCAGAGTGGACCAACACGATCACTTCTTCTCACATGGACTCAATTCTCTCTTATCTTCTTAGAGAAGTATATTATACACACTGAGAGGGATGAGATTCATGGTCATTTTGAGCACATAAAACATGATTTCATGTCAATCACAAAATATGGCCCAAGATTTATTGAGTTATCATATCATACAATATTTTTTATTTCCACCGAGGCTAAAAAGGTGACGAGGTTCATCGAGGGACTTAACTATGGTATTAATATTTCTATGGCTAGAGAGGTGGAGACAAGTACCACATTCAATTAGACTGTTGAGATAGCATGTATGATTGAGTTCATCCGAGATCAGGGCAAAGAGGAGCATAAGGTTGAGAGAGCACACATTGTTGGCAAATTCAGTGGTGCCTCTTTTAGGGGCAAGGGCTACCACATTAGAGGCCATATTATTAGGCCAGCTTATTTAACACCTCAGTCTAGTGTTCCGGTTCAGTCATCATTCAGTGCACTTCTAGCATAAGGTTTATGTCGCACTCCTTCCATTTAGGGATTCTTCTAGTGATTATTCGGGTCTTCAGGGGAAGACTTAGACCCAATAGTATTCTAGCTAGAGATTGTATCAAGTGTGGATATTTGGGGTATGTCAGCAAGTTTTCCCTAGAGTCTGTAGAGGTGCAGTATAACAGGGTACACAGGCTATGATTCCCGCTCCAGTTGCTATACCACCTGCCCAGCTAACTAGAGATGGAGGTTAGGTCGGCACAGGATATCCTAGAGTGGAGGCCAAACTCTTTTTATGCTTTCCCTGGTACACTTGAATTGATTACCTATGATTCAATCATCATAGGTATTGTTTTAATCTATTATAGAGATGCTTTGGTACTATTTTAGTTGGGTTCTACTTATTTATGTGTCCTACTTTGCATCATATTTGGGAATGTATCGTGAATCTTTAGATATTCCTATTTATATGTCTACACCTAATAGAGATTTTATAGTGGTGGATCATGTTCATCAGTCTTGTGTGGTTACTATTAATGGATATGATACAATGGTTGGTCTTTTATTATTGGACATGGTAGATTTTAAGATAATTCATGGCATGGATTTGTTATCCCCGTAACATGATATCTTGGATTGTCACAATAAGAAGGCTTTAGTTATGCCAGGATTACCTAGACTATAATGGAAAGGGTCACTTGTTCATTCTACATGTAAGGTGATTTCATTTCCGAAGGCTCAGTGTATGATCGAGAAAGGATGTTTAGCATATCTAAATTTTTTTGGTATGCTATCAGATAGGGACATTGATTTTGTTATTACATTATTGTAGGGTACTCTTCCTATATCTATTCTACCATATTGTATGGCCCTAGCTAAGTTGAAAGAGTTGAAAGAGCAGTTATAAAATTGCTTGATAAGTGATTCATTAGATAGAGCGTCTCATTGAGGTGCATTGGTATTGTTTATGAAGAAGAAATATAGTACTATAAGTATGTGCATTAATTATAGGCATTAAAACAAGTTTACTATCAAAAATAAGTATTCATTACCTCATATTGATGATATGTTTAATAATCTTCAAGGTGATAAGGTGTTCTCTAAGATTGACTTAAGTTTGGGTTATGATCAGTTGAAAATTAGGACTTCATATACCCCTAAAATAGTTTTTAGGACTCGATATGGTCATTATGAGTTCTTGGTAAAGTCATTTGGTTTGGCTAATACTCGAGTAGTATTCATGGATTTGATGAACATGGTGTTCAAGCCTTATTTAGACTCTTTTGTGATTGTATTCATTTATGATATCATGGTTTAATCTTATAATAGGGAGAAACATGAGCAGTATTTGAGGATTGTGCTTCATAATTTTGAGGAAAAGAAGTTGTATGCCAAGTTTTCTAAGTGTGAGCTTTGGCTGGACTCAATTGCATTCTTTCATCACTTAGTGTCCAGTAATAGTATTAAAGTTGATCCCAAGATGATTGAGGAGGTTTATAATTGGGCTAGACATACTTCAACTACAGAGATCAGGATTTTCTTGGGTTTTGTATGCTACTATCATCGTTTTGTAGAGGGTTTTTCACCCGTTACAGTTACATTGACTAAGTTGACTTAGAAGGGTGTTCCTTTTAGATAGTCTGACAAGTGTGAGGAGAGCTATCAAAAGCTCAAGACTACTTTGACTACAACACTAGCATTGGAGTTTCCCATAGGTTATGGGCCATATACAGTATATTGTGATGATTCACGTGTTGGTCTTCGTGTGGTGTTGATGTAGGAAGGTAGAGTGATTGCTTATGTGTCACGATAGTTGAAGCATCATGAGAAGAATTATTCACTTCATGATTTGAAGTTGGTAGCTATTATGAATGCGCTCAAGATTTGGAAGTATTATTTGTACGGTGTGTTATGTGAGGTTTATACTGATCATCGGAGTCTTCAACACTAGCTCAAGCATAAGGGTTTGAATTTGAGGAAGCGAGCTTGTGTTTTTGCGCAATCGTCCTTGTTTGAGCATATTAATACTCGTAAGTATAATGATCCCCATTTATTGGTGCTTAAGAACATGGTGCAGTTAGGTGGTGCAAAGAAGGTGGTTATTGGAGATGATGACATTATGGGACTTTAGTGTTCGCTTTGTGTTCCTAATGTTGATAGCTTGAGGGAGTTGATACTTCAGGAGGCTTACATTTTGCAGTATTCTATTCAACCAAGTGCTATGGAGTTGATATTATTTGTGGTGGATGATGAAGAAAGAGATTATTGGACATGTTTCAATGTGTTTGAATTATCAATAAGTTAAGTATGAACAACATAAAGTAGGTGGTTTGATTCAGAAGATGGTTATACCTGAGTGGAAGTGGGAGCGTATCACTATGGAATTTGTAGTAGTTTACCATGTACCTTGAGGAAGTTTGATGATATTTTGGTTACTGTAGATGGATTGACTAAGTCTGTGCACTTCATACCAATGTTGACCACTTATACTTCAGACAGGTTGGCCTAGATTTATATCAGGGAGATAGTTCATTTGTATAGTGTGCCTACTTCTATTGTTTCAGACCATAGCACTCAGTTCACATCTCATTTTTGGAGAGTTGTTTAGCAAAAGTTGGGCATACATATAGAGCTTGGCACAACTTTTCACCCACTGATATATGGTTAGTCCAAACGAACTATTAAGATTCTCGAGGACATGTTGCGAGCTTATGTGATTGATTTTGGAGGTCATTAGGATCTATTCTTACTTATGGAAGAGTTTTTCTTACAACAATAGTTATCAGTCCGCATTCAAATTTCTCCATATGAGGCTTTGTATGGGAGGCGATGTCGTTATCCTGTTGGTTGGTTTGAGCTTGGTGATGTTAGGTTGTTGGGTACATATTTGGTTCGTGATAATTTAGAGAAGGTGAAGTTCGACCAATATTCACTCGTCCATCCTTGATTAGGAAAAAACCAAACCACTAACTCTTGAATTATATATTATTCAAGAACGACTTCGGATAGCTTAGAACAGGAAGAAGAGTTATGCAGATAAGAAGGTTCGCAAGGTGGAATTTATGGAAGGTGAGAAGGTACTTCTAAAAGTTTCACCTGCTAAAAGTGTGATGAGGTATGAGAAGAAAGACAAGTTGATTCCAAGGTTCATTAACCCATTTGAGGTGTTGGATAGAGTTGGAAATGTTGCTTATAGGCTTGATTTGCATTCTAGTCTTTCGGGTGTTCATCCATTATTTTATATTTCTATGATCTGGAGGTATAATAATGATAAGTAACATGTCCAGGACTTCAGTACGATGCAGTTGGATCAGAATTTGGTCTATGAAGAAGAGTCGGTAGCTATTGTAAATAGATAGATTCGAAAGTTGAGGTATAAGGAGATTGTTTCGCTGAAGGTGATTTAGAAAGGGCAACCAAGCGAGGAGGCTACTTGGGAGAACAATTCACATACGCATAATAGAAATCAGTACCTTTTCAGGAGTTCATATATGTTTCTAAACTCGTTCGAGGATGAACGTTTGTTTTAAATGGGGAGAAATAATGACTCGACCGTTCGTTTAGAGTTCTAGAAGCCTATTACCCTAACAAATTCTTTCTGCATGTTGATTTGATGTCTTATGACTTATGGGGATTGAGGGTTTGGTTTTTTAGGGGTTCGGGAGTATTTTAGGACACTTAGTTCCTAGCTTAAGGTTTGAAATTGGAAGAGGTGACTAAGGCATAAATTTTGGGTAAAAGACTCCAGGTTAATGTTTTGAAAGTTCCAGTAGGTTGTATGATAAAATTGGACTTGTATCCATATTTGTCTCGAGCATCGAGTTACCCGCGGTTGTTTTGACGCTTCTAGTAGAAAGTTGAAAATTTTAACTTAAGAGGTTTGAAGTTTTTGGTTTGGTAGGTAATTCTTGGTTTTGATGTTGTTCTCAGTATTTTGAGCATTTAGATAAGTTAGAATATGGTATATAAACTTGTTAGGATGAAAAAATGGGGTCCCGAGGGGATCAGGTGAATTTCAGGGTGGTTTCAAATCATTTGAAGCTAAGTTGAGATTGCTGGTTTCAGGAGTCAGTAGTGTTCTTCGCGATCACGTGGCATGTGTCGAAATTGTAAAGAAGGTGGCAGGTGCAATTTTGTTCTTCGTGATCAGGAAGTTTTGTATGTGTGTTCTACGCATTCGCGTGAGGTAGGATGCAATCACATACAGGAGTCTAAAGGCGAGGGGCTATGCTTCGTGATCGTGTAAAAGTGGCAGGACGAGCTTCACGATCATGCGGGCATGGTCACGATATCATAAGAGGAATTCAGGCGGTGGAGCTTAGTGCTTCGCGTTTGCATGAGTTGAGGTCGCGATCACAATATGTAGTGCTGGCATGGGTATTTTAAAACCAGAATTTTTGGCTCATTGTCACCAATTTTGAGTTTTGAAGAATGAGAAAAGGAGATCTTGAAGAGGGATTTTACAATAATTTTGAGTGTAAGTAATCTCTATTTGATTTTGATATATTTTAATGGGGATTTCTACAACTAAAATATGAAATTTTAAAGAGAAATTTGAGGTTTTTGTTTACAACTTAAAGAGTATATTTTGGGGGTTTTGATCACCTATGTGGGCTCAAATTTAGGAACTAATTACACATTTTTACTCGTAGGGTTGTGGGTCAACAGAATCTAGTCCTAGACTTGGGTTTGGACTATGTGGGGTCAGATTAATTTTTGTTGACTTTTTGAGAATTGATTAAAGATTGAAACTTTATTGTTTAAAAATAGGTTCTAAGACTTATTCGCCCATGTCAAGTATTGGTTGTAGAAGGTTGAAGTGATGCTAGATATAGTTAAGTCTCTTGACTAATCTTGTTAAGATAGAATTCACCTAAAACTGAACTTAATTGCAATGTTTTACTTGAGTTGGGAGTAGTGTATTGTTATGTCCCGCAATATTACGTCGATTTTACGTGCCGAGGTATTATAATACGATGATGTTACGTCTTGCAGTACTACATTTCGATGATGTTACGTTTCGCAGTATTAAATTACGACAATGTTGCACCCTGTCATATTGTATGTTGAATTTGTAGTAAGGTAATTGACATTAGTCCAAGGAAAAGATTATTTGGATATTATAAGGATTATTCTATTTCAAACAAGTGATGAGTAAATTCGTGAAGGTGAAAGGGGAAGCAAGTCAAAGAAAATAAATTTTTTTCCAAGTTTGGTATGTTGGGATAAAATTCGGGCCAAGCGTTAATACCCGATATTTATGGACTACTACCATACAAGGTACCACATGAACATGATAGTAAGATATATAAAGTGTATTAAAAATAAGTAGAATTGTAAGTAATTTGAGACAATTATTACTTATGCGAGTAATTGGTTAGTTACCGGGTAACGGGACATTACTTAATTAAGTAACAAATTATCAGATAAGACCAACCCTCCCCCCCTCCCCAAATAAACGGGGCAGTAACCCATTATTGCTATATATGACTAAGTAGTCATACAAACTTAGGTTGAAACTAATGTGTCAGATATACACTACTTCATTTCTAACAAATTCAATATTTTAATCAAATGGATCACTACTTCATTTTTCTAATGTTTTCAAGATTACCATTAGATAGGAGGTTTGGTACCATAGCAATTAATTTTCCTACAAATTTCCTACAACCAAAGACATTAGCATTCTTGCAATCCAAAACGTTAGCCATTAAGTAAGCACTACAACCAGACGTGAAGAAAGATTACCTCATTTCGAATGCTACAAGTGATTTCTTCAACCAACAAGATTTCTGAGCATAATAGCAATGTACAATTTTGCGATTCTAAAGAACTATAGTGCAATCTTTTACAAGAATATTATAAGTATTTTTTTACTGCAGGTATGTTAAGGCAAAGCTCTTCTTTCATTTTGCATGATCTCGTCATTACACAAATTTGATAACGAGGCATGAAGAGAAATTCATATCTCAAAATTTACGTATATTTTGCTAGTCTTACAAGTTACAATATTTTCTTTATGGGGACTTCATATTCAATTGAGTATTTCCTTCTTCCAGTCAATAGGGAAGAGAGTCTATATATATATACAGTACCACAGTATTTTCATTGCCATAGAGCTATAATCGATGGGCAGGCCCTTATTGGGGAGCTTTTGATCAGATGGTAAGTTATATACCGAACCTACTGTGGCTGAGTGCCCATGAGCAAGCCAAGTTAGTCAATATACATAGCCTAGTATGGCCAAGCGCCTATGAGCGAGCCTACTATGGTAGAGCAGTTATATATATATATATATATAT
>ML416159.1:76281-110802 GCA_005239525.1 Nicotiana knightiana | reverse complement strand
CCCCCCCCCCCCCCAAAACGTGGAATAACCCATTATTGCTACATATGACTAAGTAGTCATACAACCTTAGGTGGCAACTAATGTGTCAGATATACACTTTCATTTGTAAATAATTCAATATTTTAATCAAATGGATCACTACTTCATTTTTCTAACGTTTTCAAGACTACAATTAGATAGGAGGTTTGGTACCATAGCAATGAATTTTCCTACAAAGTTCCTACAACCAAAGAAATTAGCATTCTTGCAACCTATAATGTTAGCAATTAAGTAAGCACAACAACCAGACGTGAAGAAAGATTTCTTCATTTCTAACGCTACAAGTGATTTCTTCAACCAACAAGATTTCTGGTCACAATAGCAACGTATAATTTTGTGATTCTAAAGGAGTATGGTATAAACTTTTTCAAGAATATTATACGGATTTTTTCCTACTCCAGATATGTTAAGGCTAAGCTCTTCCTTCATTTTGCATGATCTCGTCAGCTTTCAGCATATTGCCTTACATACTCGGTACATTATTTCGTGTTGATCTTCCTTTTCTGGGGGTGCTGCATTTCATGCGTGCAGGTTCAGACAGACAGACGAGTAACCTCATCATTAAGTGTTGCCCGAGTTCAGCCTTGATCAGTAAGCTTCATGCCTTTCGGAGTTGCCGGGTCTAGAGCTTTATGTACATCTTCTGTATAAATGTATACATGTTATGAGTAGGTCGGGGAGCTGTTCCGATCACAGTATATCCACAGTAGAGGCTTGTAGACATATCCTATCAGTTAGTGTAGTATGTTGGATTGGTCGGCCTTTTACATATATTTTGTTGGTTTGCCAGCTGTAGTAGTTATGACGGCCTTGTCGGCACAACTTTATATTGATATTCGGTCAGCATTCGCAGTGGTCTTGCAATGTGGCCCATTGCCAAAGTATGACATCACATGTTCAACGTTCCTTAGTCGCAACTTGGTACGTAAGGATAGATGAGCACCGGGTGCCGGTCCCGCCCCCAGGTTCGGGGCGTGACAAAAGTAGCGCCTATGAGCGAGCCTACTATGATAGAGCAGCTATGTATATATACCGACTTTATAGGGCCGGACAACTATTTTATTTACTATATTGAGAGATTTGAGTCAGTATCAACAAGTACATATCTTCAGATTATCTTTGACTTCCAGTTGCTTCCACATATTATATTATAAGCTCAGTTTCAGCTTCCAGTATATTGCCTTACATACTCAGTACATTATTTCATACTGACGTCCCTTTTCTAGGGGCGCTGCATTTCAAGCGTGCAGGTTCAGACAGACAGACGGGTAGACTTCCTCATTAAGTGTTGCCCGAGTTCAGCCTTGATCGTAAGCTCCATGCCTTTCGGAGTTGCCGGGTCTAGAGCTTTATGTACATCTTATGTATAAATGTATATATGTTATGAGTAAGTCGAGGATCTGTTTCGATCACAGTATATCCATAGTATAGGCTTGTAGACAGATCCTATCAGTTAGTGTAGTATGTTGGGCTGGTTGGCCTTTTATATATATTTGTTGGTTTGCCAGCTGTAGTAGTTATGACGGCCTTGTCAGCCCAACTTTATATTGATATTCAGTCAGCATTCGCAGTTGTCTTTCAATGTGTCTCATTTCCAAAGTATGGCATCACATGTTCAGAGTTCCTTAGTCGCAAGTTGGTATGTAAGGATAGATGAGGCACCAGGTGTCGGTCTCGCCCTCAGGTTCGGGGCGTGACAAAAGTAGCGCCTATGAGCGAGTCTGCTACGATAGAGCAGTTATACATATATACCGAGCCTTATAGGGACGGACAACAATTTTACTTACTATATTGAGAGAGTTGAGTCAGTATCAGCAAGTAAGCATATCTTCAGATTATCTTTGACTTCCAGTTGCTTCCACTTATTATATTATCAGTTCAGTTTCAGCTTTCAACATATTTTTCTTACATACTCGGTACATTATTTTGTACTGACGTCCCTTTTCTGGGGGCGATGCAATTCATGCGTGCAGGTTCAGACAGATAGACGGGTAGCCTCATCATTAAGTGTTGCCCGAGTTCAGCCTTGATCGATAAGCTTCATGCCTTTCGGAGTTGCCGGGTCTAGAGCTTTATGTACATCTTGTGTATAAATGTATATATGTTATGAGTAGGTCGGGGAGTTGTTCCGATCACAGTATATCCACAGTAGAGGCTTGTAGACATATCCTATCAGTTAGTGTAGTATGTTGGATTGGCCGGCCTTTTATATATATTTTATTGGTTTGCCAGCTATAGTAGCTATGACGGCCTTGTCGGCCCAGCTTTATATTAATATTCAGTCAGCATTCGCAGTGGTCTTGCAATGTGACCTATTGCCAAAGTTTGACATCACATGTTCAAATTTCCTTAGTCTCAACTTGGTACGTAAGGATAGATGAGAACCGGGTGCCGGTCCCGCCCCCAGGTTCGGGGCGTGACAAAAGTAGCGCCTATGAGCGAGCCTACTACGATAGAGCAATTATATATATATATATATATATATATATATATATATATATATATATATATATATATAGGGCCGGGAAAGCTATTTTATTTACTCTATTGAGAGATTTGAGTCAGTATCAACAGGTAAGCATATCTTCAGATTATCTTTGACTTCCAGTTGCTTCCACTTATTATATTATAAGTTCAGTTTCAGCTTTCAGTATATTGCCTTAGATACTCGGTATATTATTTCATACTAATGTCTCTTTTTAGGGGCGCTGCATTTCATGCGTGCAAGTTCAGACAGACAGACGGGTAGACCTCCTCATTAAGTGTTGCCCGATTTCAGCCTTGATCGGTAAGCTCCATGCCTTTCGGAGTTGCCGTGTCTAGAGCTTATGTACATCTTGTGTATTAATATATATATATATGTTATGAGTAGGTCGGGGAGCTGTTCCGATCACAGTATATCCACAGTAGAGGCTTGTAGACATATCTTATCAGTTAGTATAGTTTCTTGGGTTGGTCGGCCTTTTATATATATTTTGTTGATTTTCCAGCTGTAGTAGTTATGACGGCCTTATCGGCCGAGATTTATATTGGTGTTCAGTCAGCATTCGCAGATGTCTAGAAATGTGGTCCATTGCTAAAGTATGACATCACATGTTCAGAGTTCCTTAGTCACAAGATGATATGTAAGGATAGATGAGGCACCGGGTGCCGGTCTCACCCTCAGGTTCAGGCGTGACAAAAGTGGTATCAGAGCAGTTCTGTCCTAGGGAGTCTACAAGCCGTGTCTAGTAGAGTCTTGTTTATGGGTGTGTCATGCACCAAACTTATAAGCAGGAGGATACAGGTAATTGAGGACTGTCACTATTTCTTCTTACTCTAGATCGTGTGGTAGAGCTCAGTTGTAAGAACTCAATTTCCTAAATTCTATCTTATTCGTAATACAATGATGCTTACGTTCAGAAATACGGCTGGTAAGAGATATAGCTGTGGAAGAGTTGAGTCAGAGGAACTCAATTTTTGCATCATTCTTATGATGGATAATTATGAGGTATTCAGCAGATCATGTGTATACTAAGACGTGTAAGCCTCTTGATAAGGAGCCTTAAGGAAAGAATATTTATCCACCTTTATGGTGAAAGACAATGAGAGATTCATAAGGTAAATACAAGTTTCAAGAAGTAAAAGAAGCAAGACGAAGAAGGGTACGAGGCACCCAGTTAATAAAGATTATCATTATTTACCATTCAGGAAGGAAGATATAAGCATTTTGAGTTACCTTCAACATCGACAAATGTATGTACAATCGGCCACACCGATCTCAGTTATGCCTTATGGAAGCTAACAGACATAGTTTAAGAAAAGGGCGAGTTATCAGGATCCGGTTGGGGATAGAGTAACCCAAAATAGTGGATAGATTGGTAGAGTTAGTTGACATTTCCGAAGAATATTACAATTAGATATGAATAATAGAATGATAAAAAAAAAATTAAAAAAAAATCTGAAGACAGGCACTGAAATCTTGGAAGGGATAAATATTATCTTAGTGTGACTCTCGTCCCTAGTAGAGCAAGGACGTTGAGCAACCCGAAGAGCCAATGAATGAAGCAAGGAGAGCTAAAAACGAAAGACTGTCTTGTTGAAGTTTTCACAAGGAAGGGATATGCAGGAATATTAGCAAAGTGATGAGAAGAGAGATAAGGAAGAATTATGAGTGAGATGTGATACATGGACGACAACAGTAGATCAAAAATATGACAGTATTACCGAATCCATAGTTAGGTGAAAGAAGATACGAGAGGTGATAGGCCTTATGACAACAAAAGAGTATAGGACATAAAGTCATATCCTCATTTTGAGAAATAAGTTCGTGACTCTAACATGATGGCCGGAAGGAAAAGTTAGACCCCAGAATAATAGAAATCAGTATGGATTGGTGAACAAGATAAACTAAACATGACTTAGGGACTGAGTGGTTTGATAATGGTCGACATCATGAGAATTTTAGAGATTGCCTTCCGGCAAATAATAGAATGGACGACAGAAGAATAATCTTTAAGGGTCATTCAGGAAGACGCTTCCCTAAAGCAAGCAATATGAGCAAAGTTAAGCTTAAGGGACTGTATGTGCCAGATACACTAGGTGCCACCCTCGTGAGTAAGGAATTTCGTTATCCTTGGTGTAGAAGGATTACCGCAAGGATAGGTGAGGCACCAGGTGCCGGTCTCAACCCCCTGGTTCGGTTCTCCATACTTCAGGTAAAAGACTAAAAGCACTGAGATTTAGTATTCAGGGATGATAGCAGCGCCATCAGTAGCATACCTTCCAGCCTATGGTTTCTAAGTACAGAAAGGCCTAATTAGAGAGTAAAAGAAGAGTTAGAGACGATACGATGTCTCGCCTGATGTCCCAGAAAATCCTAAGGGAATCGATCGCAAGCTAAAATATGATAGAACAACAAGGTTTTAGAAATACAAGAATAAGGATAAAAAGAAGGCAAGGGAAAAGGTGACGAAAATGGATAAGTCCTCGGGATTAAGCCCGTGAAAACAAAGGAGCTGATGGTTCCTCTAAGTTATAGAAATCTCAATATAGCCTGAAGGAACTCAAAGGAGTCTAAGACTAGTAGCATTTAGAGGAGATGGAATGCTGGCCTGGTAGAAGAATGAATGTGTAATTGTGATAAATAAACGTTTGGGCCTTCGATTGAGTAATGATTTGAAGAAGAAAAAAAAAAGAAGGGGGGAAGAGGATTTCATGAATTGTAAGGGACTAAAATACCCATATAAGGGGAGTCACATTGGGATGCTAAAAAACTACGGTTATGGAAGTATAATATCACCCCTAGGATCAACCTAATTACTCTTGATGTCCCCGATGAGACGTTAGCCTCAGCAGCGGTGTTACATAAATGATCAAGTCATTAGTGGTAGATGATGAATCAACATTAAGGTGGATCAACAATAGATGGATAAAAGTCTAACAGTATGAGATGAGATTAGACCATCAGTCTTAAGGATAAGCAACGAGAGTAACCTGAAGTTGGTTGCAGACCTCAATAATGACAAGTCGAAGTAAGAATTATGGTATAGTATGACCTATGCAGATGAAGTAAAGTCATACGAATGGAGAATCAGATCTACCAAATAAGATATAGCCATATTCGCAAATTCTACAAAGTACCGAGCGAAGAACTTCAGTACACTTATAGATGCCTAGAGAGGCATCCTATTAAGCCTTGTATATGTTTATAAAGTAAGGCTTAGAGATTGGCTAAAAGATGGAGGAAAAGTGAGAGGAGAGTCGCATAGGCACATTGACAAGGTCAGTATCGTAGAGACTGCATAATAGAAGGTAGCAACAGTTACGAGATTGGAAGGAATTCGATCACAAGTCATGGCGTGGGAAAGAGGCCTAAAGAGGGGGATGCCCTGGACTTTGGATTTATTCATGGAACACTACCTAAATGTCAAGGAGAGTATTAAGGTATTCACAAGAGCTAT
This sequence comes from Nicotiana knightiana, assembly GCA_005239525.1. Lineage (NCBI taxonomy): Eukaryota > Viridiplantae > Streptophyta > Magnoliopsida > Solanales > Solanaceae > Nicotiana > Nicotiana knightiana. The sequence goes on along the minus strand of ML416159.1, from coordinate 104,821 downwards.
AAGTTATGAAAATGATAAGAGCATCAGTCAACATTCGAGGACGAATGTTCCAAATGGGGGAATGATGTTATGCCCCATAATATTACGTTGATGTTACATCCCGCGGTATTATATTACGATGAAGTTACACCTTGCAGTACTACATTACGATGATGTTACGTTTCGCAGTATTAAATTACGACGATGGTGCACCCTATAGTATTGTATGTTGAATTTAACGTAATTGACATCAGTCCAAGGAAAAGATTATTTGGAGATTATAAGGATTATGCTATTTCAAACAAATGGTGAGTAAATTCGTGAAGGTGAAAGGGGAAGTAAGTCAAAGAAAATGAATTTTCGTCCAAGTTTGGCATGTTGGGATAAAATTCGAGCCAAGCGTTAATATCCGATATTTATGGACTAGTACCATACAAGGTACCATATAACCATAATAGTAGGATGTATAAAGTGTATTAAAAATAAGAAAAAGTTTAAGTAATTTGAGATAATTATTAATTATGCGAGTAATTGGTTAGTTACCGGGTAACGTGACATTACCTAATTAAGTAAAAAATTATCAGATAAGACCAACCCCCTCCCCCCAAACGTGGAAGTAACCTACTATTGCTATATATGACTAAGTAGTCATACAACCTTAGGTGGTAACTAATGCGTCATATATACACTACTTCATTTGTAACAAATTCAATATTTAATCAAATGGATCACTACTTAGTTTTTCTAACGTTTTCAAGAGTACAATTAGATAGGAGGTTTGGTACCATAGCAATGAATTTTCATACAAAGTTCCTACAACCAAAGACATTAGCATTCTTGCAATCCAAAACGTTATCCATTAAGTAAGCACTACAATCAGACGTGAAGAAATATTTCTTCATTTCTAACACTACAAGTGATTTCTTCAACCAACAAGATTTCTGGCACAGTAGCAACGTATAATTTTGTGATTCTAAAGGAGTACGGTGCAACCTTTTTCAAGAATATTATACGGATTTTTCACTACTCCATGTATGTTAAGACTAAGCTCTTCCTTCATTTTTCATGATCTCGTCATTACACAAGTTTGATAACGAGGTATAAAGAAAAATCCATATCTCGGAATTTACGTATATTTTGCTAATCTCGCAAGTTGTAATATTTTTTTTATCAGGACTTCATATTCAATTGAGTATTTTCTTCTTCCATTCAAGAGAGCAGAGAGTCTATATATATATATAATATCACAGTATTTTCATTACCATCGAGCTATAATCGATGGGCAGGCCCTTATTGAGAAACCTCTGATCAGATGGTGAGTTATATAACGAGCCTACTGTGGTCGAGCGCCTATGAGCGAGCCCATTTGGCCTAGATACAGAACCTAATATGGTCGAGCGCCTATAAAAGAGCCTACTATGGCAGAGCAGTTTTATATATATATATATATATATATATATATATATCGATCCTTATAGGGTCAGACAACTATTTTACTTACTATATTGAGAGAGTTGAGTCAGTATCAGTAGGTAAGCATATCTTCAGATTGTCTTTGACTTCCAATTGCTTCCACTTATTATATTATCATTTCAGTTTCAGCTTTCAGTATATTTCCTTACATACTCGGTACATTATTTTCTACTGACGTCCCTTTTCTGGGGGTGATGCATTTCATGCGTGCAAGTACAGACAGAGAGACGGGTAGACCTCCTCATTAAGTGTTGCCCGAGTTCAACCTTGATCAGTAAGCTCCATGCCTTTCGGAGTTGTCGGGTCTTGAGCTTTGTGTACATCTTGTGTATAAATGTATATATGTTATGAGTAGGTCGGGGAGCTATTCCGATCACAGTATATCCACAGTAGAGGCTTGTAGACATATTCTATCAATTAGTGTAGTATGTTGGGCTGGTCGGCCTTTCCTATATATTTTGTTGGTTTGCCAGTTGTAGTAGTTATGACGGCCTTGTCGACCCAGCTTTATATTGATATTCAGTCAGCATTCGCAGTTATCTTGCAATGTGACCCATTTCCAAAGTATGATATCACATGTTCAGAGTTCCTTAGTCGCAAGTTGGTACGTAAGGATAGATGAGTCACCGGGTGTCGGTCTCGCCCCCAGGTTCGGGGCGTGACATGTATATGCAAAGTGTCAAGCGTATATACATCGACCAAGATTATATCATGTTTGGGATAGTTTTAGGTTTCGTTATGGCTGGTTTGGTTATGTATTTTTATGATACATGCTTTATTTTATTGTATGATTATGTGGGTTTTTAATTCATTCTTGAGATTATGTAGGTTTATGGTTTCTTAATTGAACATGATGATTCATTCTTGATATTTTGAGCCATGTGATTTAATTGTAGTCATATCTTACTCTCATGAGCACATACATTCGCATTTTTTATATCCTTGTGCACCATACCTATATTACCGCGCATGCATATATCTCTACATATGAATTCAGTTATATGAGTGGAGTTATGGCACGACAGTACATTTTGTGAGGGTTAATGTAATTATGGTGTTACGAAATACTTGGGCACATTGAGACATATGAGCGAATTAGTGATACTGATTATTGAGCTATTACGATACCGACATTTAGATATAATCCGTTCCTTCGGAGTCAGGTGATCACCTATGCTACTTTGGACCCTGTGAGTGTCAGACACACGAGTTGTATTTGTAAGGGGAATTTATACCAGGTACCTATACGGTGCTGAGTATGTGTGCGTATTGGTAACAATTTAGTGGAAAGGTTGAGTCTGAGTTGCATATATACCATGCACTCACTTAGAAGATTCTCTTTATATGCTATTTTTTTTTATATTATTTATCTTATGTGAATTCAAAGTAAATATTGTGGTTTGATTATTATATCTGAGAAGCATGCTTTTTTTTTAACTGTGATTCATAGTACTGATATTCACATTTCTGCAGTTGTTCTTTCTCTTATATACCGTTGTTGATTATCTGATTATAGAAGTAAGTGTCATGTTGGTCACAATCACGCTACTACTTCTTCGAGGTTAGATTTGATATTTAGTGAGTATATTGGGTCGGTTGTACTCACACTACACTTCTGCATAGGCGTAAATCCATGTATTGGTACAAGTGGAGCACAACAAGGTGCTTAGCGACTGATCTTGGAAACTTAAGGTAGTGCTGCTTGTTCGACCGCAGGTCCTTGAAATCACCTTCTTTACATCTATTTACTGTTATTTATTTTAGACAGTACTGCACTTATTTTAGACAATGTATTTTTTTGCTCTTTGAAGTCATGTACTTAGTGACATCAGTTTCAGGGTTGTTTTGTTGTTTCATAATTCTTTATTAGATCCATACGCATCTATAATATTGATCTTTTTTAGACTTATTATATCCATGCTAGAGGTTTATTTGGAGATTGTGATTATTGGTTCGTCTAGTCGATGTGTTAGGTGCCGTCGCGGTCATTTGTGGGTTTTGAGTCGTGATAAGTTGCTTATCCGGTGGACTTCAGTGTAAGAATAAAGGTGTATATAGCTCAACTAACAATGTCATGATAGAAGAGGTAAAACACAGATACAGAATGACATGAATACAGTCCATTCCTCTGAGTTGGCCAACTCTTCAGGAAATGGCATAAGACCAATGTTCACTCAAGAGCAGTTCAATCAAATTTTGTGAATGCTGAATAAGAAAGAACCAGAAACTACAACTAGCATGGCAGGTATACCCTACTTCACTATCTATTTGGTAGATAGTGTAGGTTGTACTCATGATTGGATCATAAACACTGGTCCGACTAATCATATGACATCAGATAACAGCTCATTTTTAGATACAATAAATGTTTTGTGTTCAAATAGCAAAACAATATATCTACTTAATGGAACTAAGGCTTTACTCTCACATATTAATAGTTACAAGATAGGAAAGAGGGAAGAGGTCAAGAATTGTTTTATGTATCCCAGAATTCAAGTACAGTTTATTTTCATTCTCCAAATTAACTAGGGAACTCAGTTATTTAGTTGCATTCTACTTAGTTTTTGTGTGTTCCAGGACCTCCACACTGGGAGGCTGAAGGGTATTGGTGGAAAGGTCGATGGGCTCTATCCATTGACTCCTACAACTTTTGGTAGAGGACAAAATAAAGTTTTTAGTCTCTGAATGTAAAAGTAGATCAAGATACTTTACATGTTTACAACAGATGGATGGGACATCCATCAAAAAGTTATGAAACAACTATTATATATTAGTGAGTAAATATGATGTTTGTGTTTTGACTAAGCAAGCAAAATCATCTTTTCCTATTAGCAGTATTAGAGCAGACAATGTCTTTAACTTGATTCACATGAATGTACGGTTAAGGTGGTTAGAAATTACAATGGCTGAGTTCCTTAATTCAGTGTGTGTTGCTTTGTTCAATATCCTTGGTATAACATCAAGGATCATGTCCTTACACACCCTGATAGAATGGGATGGTGGAAAGAAAACACAGACATATTTAGAGGTACCAAGGGTAATAACATCCCAAGGCCATATTCCTGTCAGATTTTGGGGCAAATATATGATGTTGTCAATATATCTAATTAAAAAAATTCCTACTCTAGTGATTGTAGGAAGATCTCCTCATGAAGTATTTCACAAGGAGAGTCTACCTGTGAGTCACATGAAGGTTCGAGGATGCCTTCACTATACTAATCCATCAGTTATTGGGGACAAATCTGAAGCCAGGACTATAACATATGTATTAATTGTGTATTTACATGTTCAAAAAGATTACCTGTTAGAAGGAATGTAAAATTTAGAGAAGATATTTTTCCTTTTAAAATTGCCAAGCCTGTCAAGAGCCTGTGTTTTTACCTGCTCAACCCTTCTTACAATCTGCGAAGCATGCCTGCTGTTATCACAACAATTGTTCAGCAACCTACAAACTATATAGTATACAACAATGTGCTGAACTTGAGGATGCTAGCCAGGAGGAGGAAGTTAAAATTATGGATCATGAGGACCCTACAGTTGTATATGAAGATGTAGTTACAGCTATGGATCATGAGGTCCCCGTGGTTGCTAATTTGGATCATAAGGTTCCTGCAGTTACTGATACGAATGTTGTTGCAGATGTCATGAGGTCCTTTTGATAAAATCCACCAGAGACAAAGGTCCACCATTGTGGATGCATGACTTTATGATACCACACATTACTAGTTCACATCCTTACTCTTTATGTAGCTACATTAATTATGGAAGATTATCCACAAAGTACCAGACTCATCTGCCAGATTTTTCTATAACTTTTGAGCTCAGTTCCTTTGATAGAGTATCTAAAGATCCTAAATGAATAGATTCCATAAAAATAGTGTTAGCAGCACTTGAAGAGAAGAAGACCTGGATTATTATTTCACTACTAACTGAAAAGAAGGAAATTGGTTGCAAATATGTGTAAATAAAAAGGCAAGACTTATGGTTAAGAGGTGAAACTAGGGGAGCTAAGTCAGCCTTGAGAATTGTTAGATATATTAAGAGTTCTCTTTGCAATGTCATTCCTAGTAGTATAGGTCAGTTCGGCGCATTAATTTTTGCAATATCTAAAAAGTTCTCTTATAGGGCAGCCTTGAGAATTGTTAGATATATTAAGAGTTGACCAACAAAGGGAGTGTTACTGTCAAGTATACCAATAGAGAAATTCAGAGGACAGTGTAAAAAATGACCACACCTCATGTCAAAATACTAGGAGGTCAGTGACAAGTTACTTGGTGAAGTAAGGAGAATCTTCGATTTTAGTGAAATCAACGAAGTAGACAACAGTTTGCAAGAATTTAACAAAAGTAAAATATAAGAACATGGCTTATGTTATGTCAGATATTATTTGGTTGATCAGGTTGTATTCAAACTGCGAGTTTATTTAAATTTTCTTACAAGGCTGAAATTTAGATTGCTAAAGTCCACTATGCGAGACAAAAACATAATAAAATCGATCATCATTTTAAAGAGACAAAGTTTATAAAGGGGATCTGCACCAAAATATGTGCAGTCCAAGGAGAAACAAGCAGAAATTCTTAACTAGGACCTTAAAAGACAACACCATGAATAGTTAATTTCACAAGCCGCGGTAGTTTAATGTGTTTGTGTTAAAGAATTGAAGAAGAAGCAAGAACTATTATAGAAGAAGACTATTTAGTGCCTAGAACTTTACGTTAATTAGATTCATAGAAAACAAAGCTACATAGCATCTTTTATATAAGGATTTACTCTATATGACTTACTAAGAGATAACTGTCTGAGCATGACTCACTAACTTAATCACTAATTTACCCAGTAAGTCACTAAACTTAAAATATGCCAATTACGCATCTAAATAGGAATTATATTTTTTGAATCAATATTCAACACTCCCTATTGATTCAAAACTACAGATTCCAAGTTTCTGTCTTATGCTTGGCTTGTGGGAGTGCCTTAGTAAAGATCAGCAATTTGATCTCTTGTACTGCAAAACTTCAATTCTAGTTCTCCTTTTGCTATAAGGTTGCGAATGAATTGATAACGGATGTCAATGTGCTTTGTTTTGCTGTTAAAGGATTTATTCTTTGTCATTGCAAGCGTTTACTTATTGTCACCGAATATTTTTGTTGCACCCTCTTGCTGATGCCGGACATCAACTAGCAATCTTCACAACCATGCCTGAAAAGCTGTTGAAGTTACAGAAACATATTATGCTTCTGGCGATGATAATGCAACCACGTCCTACTTCTTCGAACGCCATGAAATTTCTCCAGATCCCAAGATGAAAATATTTTTATAGGTACTCTTTTTGTCATCTATACCTCCTGCCCAATCACTATCACTAAACCAATCATACTAAAGTCTGCATCTTTAGAGTACCAAATCCCAAAGTCAACAGTCCCAGTAACATATCGCAAAACCCTTTTACCATCACCATGATGTTGCTTGGTAGGACTATGTATATACTTATACAAAACGTTAATAGAAAACATAATATTAGGACGAGTGTGTGTCAGGTAGTTCAAACCTCCAATCAAGCTTCTATAATAACTTGGATCAGCAGGATTGCCATCTTCAAGCTGTAATTTTTCATTTGTATTCATGAGCGTAGCAACCACTTTACAATTCTCATACCAAACCTGAGCAGATGATCTTTTGTATAATTTCTTTGTGAAACAAAAATTCCATCTTCTTCCTGTAAGACCAAGAAAATATTACAAGATACCTAAATCTGACATTTCAAACTCCTTCATCCTACATGATTTAATTTCAGCCACCAAAGTTTCACATGATCCCATATAAATCATGTCATCAACATACAAACAAACTACTAGAAAATCACCTTTACCTTGCTTCTTTACATACTTCATAGGCTCGCTTTCGCTCCTTTCAAATCCGTTATTAGGAAATATGAGCCAATTTTGTTGTACCATGCTCGTGGCGCTTGTTTTAACCCATAAAGTGCCTTCTTGAATTTGTACACTTTTCTCTTATTGTCTCTAATAACAAATCCTCAGGTTTGGAAACATACACTTCCTCTTCTAGATCCCCGTTTAAGAATGAAAATTTAATTTTAAATTGATAAATGGACCAGCTTAAAGTAGCATCCAAAGATAAGAGCGTTATCACTATTTCAAAGCGAGCAACATGTGAAAATGCTTCATCATAGTCAATACCTTGATGTTGTGTATATCTTTTAGCTACCAGCCTCGCTTTGTATCTCCGTATGCTCCCCTCTACATGATGCTTTATTTTGAACACCCATTTGAGTCCAATGGGTTCTTTGCCATCCAGTAGATCCACCAACTCCCATGTCTGATTCTGTTTTATTGCTTGCAACTCTTTTATCAATTCATTTTTCCATTCTTCAATCTCTACAGCTTCCTTGAAACAAGTGGGTTGTGCAACATACAAAGCAAATGAGCAATTTTCATAAATTTCCCTGAACAATCTGAATTTTGTTGGTGGACTCTTGCTAGAAGGCTCTGATGGAGAAGAACTGTTCTTGCTTCTTTGTGGAGTTAAGGAGTGATCACTTGCTGGAGAAGAGGTGCTTGACTAAAGAGTAGAAAGACAACTACTTATTGGAGAAGGATTAGATGAGTTCCCTTTAGTAGAGTCTGCTGCAGATTCTTGATTAAAAACATCATCAGTAGGTGCCAATTGTATATTTGAACTCACATTCCCAAAAATTAAAGTTCCAGCTTGCATCTTCATTAAACAAAATATTTCTACTGATTATAACTTTATCACTTACTAGATTATATACCTTATAAGCTTTGGATTGTGCTCTAGCCAACAAAGATACATTTTTCAGATTTTTCATCAAGCTTATATCGAGACTCTTAATTCACCAAAGCATAAGATATACATCCAAAGATGCGTAAGTAGCTTACCTTGGGCTTGTTATCTCTCTATGCTTCATATGGTGTTTGATTAAGACAACTTTGGTGGGTGAGATATTCAGCAAATAAACAGTTGTGCCAACAACTTCAGCCTAGAAATACTTTGGTACACCTTTGGCTTGCATCATGCTTCTACCCATCTCAACAAGATATTTTTCCTTTTAAAATTGCCAAGCCTGTCAAGAGCCTGTGTTTTTACCTGCTCAACCCTTCTTACAATTTGCGAAGCACGCCAACTGTTATCAGAACAATTGTTCAGCAACCTACAAACTATAGTATACAACAATGTGCTGAAGTTGAGGACGCTAGTCAGGAGGAGGAAGTTAAAATTATGGATCATGAGGACCCTACAGTTGTATATGTAGATATAGTTACAGCTATGGATCATGAGATCCCCGTGGTTGCTAATGTGGATCATAAGGTTCCTGTAATTGCTTATACGAATGATGTTGCAGATGTCATGAGGTCCTTTTGATAAAATCCACCAAAGACAAAGGTTCACCATTGTGGATTCATGACTTATGATAGCACACACTACTAGTTCACGTCCTTGCTCTTTGTGTAACTACATTAATTATGGAAGATTATCCACAAAGTACCGGACTCATCTGCCAGATTTTTCTATAACTTTTGAGCTCAGTTCCTTCGATAAAGTATCTAAAGATCCTAAATGAATAGATTCCATAAAAATAGCGTTAGCAGCACTTGAAGAGAAGAAGACCTGGATTATTATTTCACTACTAACTCAAAAAAAGGAGATTGGTTGCAAATATGTGTAAATAAATTACAAGGCATATAGTTCAGTTGAAAGATACAAGGCAAGACTTATGGTTAAGAGGTGAAACTAGAAGAAGGCAAATTTAAAGTGCCTACTTGAATTTGTACACTTTTCTCTTATTGTCTCTAATAACAAACCTCGGGTTTGGAAACATACACTTCCTCTTCTTGATCCCCGTTTAAGAATGTAAATTTAATTTCAAATTGATAAACGGACTAGCTTAAAGTAGTATCCAAAGATAAGAGCGTTATCACTATTTCAAAGCGAGCAACATATGAAAATTTTTCATCATAGTCAATACCTTGATGTTGTGCATATCCTTTAGCTACCAGCCTCACTTTGTATCTCTGTATGCTCCCGTCTACATGATGCTTTATTTTGAACACCCATTTGAGTCCAATGGGTTCTTTTCCATCTAGTAGATCCACCAACTCCCATGTCTGATTCTATTTTATTGCTTGCAACTCTTTTATCATTTCATTTTTTCATTATTCAATCTCTACAGCTTCCTTGAAACAAGTGGGTTCTGCAACATACAAAGCAAATGAGCAATTTTCATAAATTTCCCTGAACAATATGAATTTTGTTGGTGGACTCTCATTAGAAGGGTCTGATGGAGAAGAACTGTTGTTGCTTCTTTGTGGAGTTAAGGAGCGATCACTTGCTGGAGAAGAGGTGCTTGACTAAGGAGTATAAAAACCGCTACTTATTGGAGAAGAATTAGATGAGTTCCCTGGAGTAGAGTCTGTTGCAGACTCTTGATTAAAAACATCATCAGTAGGTGCCAATTGTATATATGAACTCACATTCCCAGAATTAAAGTTCCAGTTGGCATCTTCATTAAACAAAATATTTCTACTGATTATAACTTTATCTCTTATTTGATTATATAACTTATAAGCTTTGGATTGTGCTCTATAGCCAACAAAGATACATTTTTCAGATTTTCCATCAAGCTTATATCGAGCCTGTGAATTCACCAAAGCATAAGATATACATTCAAAGATGCGTAAGTAGCTTACCTTGGGCATGTTATCTCTCCATGCTTCATATGGTGTTTGAAAAAGAACAACTTTGGTGGGTGAGATATTCCGCAAATAAACAGGTGTGCCAACAACTTCAACCTAGAAATACTTTGGTATACCTTTGGCTTGCATCATGCTTCTACCCATCTCATTTGTCTGGCTCTTTTGTTCGGATACACCATTCTGCTACGACATATATGGTGTTATGAGATCTCTGTTAATATCATTTTCCTAACAGAAAGTGTTGAATTCATTTGACATAAACTCTCAACTTCTATCTGTTCGAAGAGTCTTGACTCTGTAGCCACTTTGCCTCTCAAAAAAAGAGTTAAATTTATTATATTATTCAAGTGTTTCAGATTTGAATTTCAAGAAACATACCTAACTCATTCGATTATAATCATCAGTAAAAAGTAGAAAGTATCGACTTCCACCTAAGGCCTTAACACTCATAGGACCGCACAAATCAGCATGCACTAACTCAAGACAAATAGAAGCTCTCCAGGACTTGCCTACAAGGAATGAATTTCTATTTTGCTTCACATACACACATCTTTCATAGAATTCAAGAGCATCAACAAGCAAACCAAGAACCATATTTCTATGACCTAATAATTGCAACCCTTTTTATTCAAATGACCATACCGCAAATTCCACAAGTTAGCTTTTATACCACCTTTGGCAACTAATGCACAATTTTTAACATCAGAAACTTCGAGAGGAAACATTTTGTTCCGATTCATTTGAACATTAATAATTTTTTGACCTGATTTTTTATCTTGAATCTACAAGCATTGTCATCAAACAGAATAAAGTATCTACAAGTTATTAATTTCCCAACACTCAACAGGTTATGAGCTAAACAAATGATCCATCAAAATCTTTGAACAACAATCTTGTACTAGACATGTGGTTCGAGAAAGTACTATCAATGAACCATACATCATTCAAATCAGTACCTATAGAAGAGCGAGCCATGAACAAATTACTCTCATCTTGTGGTTTCTCCGTGAAATTTGCATGTTTTTGGTCATCCTTTTGCTTAGACCAGCAATCAAATTCCTTGTGGCCTAACTTTTTGCAATAGCGATATTGAATGGTGCTCTGAACTGTCGGTTCTTACCACCAAATTGGCCCCGTCCTCTACCATGACCTCGACCACAGAAACCACATCTGCCTCCATGCCCTTTAACATTTGAAACATCTGATTTGCCTTTAAAAGAAGACTCTCCTTTCATTTGAAACGCCTTCTCTTCGCCCTTCTCATGAGAGGCATTCATTCTATCCTCGTGAGCTTGCAAAGAACTCGTCAATTTATCAAAGTTGTAAGTAGATAAATCATGGGACTCCTCAATAGCAACTACAACATGGTCAATTGTTTATTAAGACTTCTCTGAACTTTAGAGAAAATGGTTTCATTACTACTTTTGTCACCATATGCCTTCATTCGATTAATGATTAATTCACCCTAGATAGGTAGTCTTTCATAGACTCACTATTGTTCATGGCTGAATTTTCAAAATCACGCTAGAGCGACTGGAGTTTGACAGTCATTACCTTTGTTGAGCCATGGAATTCTTTCTTCAGAATCTCCTATGCTTCCTTTGAGGTCTATGCAACATCAATTCTGGAGAAAATTGACTCATGCATAGTTTGCTGGATGTAAAATAGGGCCTTGGTGTCCTTTTTTTTGTTCTCTCGTAGTCTTTGAGCTTCATCTTCCTCAAAATAATCATTCTCCACTAAGTCCCACAACTCTTGAGAATTGAACAAAGTCTTCATTTTTATGCTCTAAAGTTCATATTTATCCCCCATTAAAAATAGAAATTAGTTACTGAGATGTGGTAGCTGCTTCACTAATAGCCATTCTTTCCATTAATTTTGACACCTTTGTAGAAAACTTTACCTTCCCAGTTTGACCTAACCTGGAAAAAGAGAAAAAGCAAAAGGTTGGTCATTTGTGGAGTTCCACTCTCTTACTTCTCAGTGCTCTGATACCAAGAATTGTTGGAGAATTGAAGAAGAAGCAAGAAAACTGTCACGATCCAAATTTCCAACCCACGGGATCGTGATGGCGCCTAATATCATACTTGCTAGGCAAGCCAATATTAGAAATTCAACTAACCAGTTCCTTTTCAAAAATTAACTTCACCATAATAAAACAATTTAAAGTAAATACGAAAACTACTACTGCCAAAAAATAATACCAGAATAATATTTTAAATAGCAATAATGAACCACGAACTAATACCAACTACACAACTACCCAGAGTTTGGTGTCACAATCCACGAATACTAAAGAGTACTACAAATAATTGGGCTGAAAGAATTGCCTTTGTTTTGAACGAAATAAAACAGCAATCTAAATAGATAAGGGAAGACTCCAGGAATCTGCGGACGCCGGCATATCTACCTCATGTCTCCGCGCGTATAGAATCAGCAACTACTTTCACCTAGCTTTAACCGATACCTGGATCTGCACAAGAAATGTAGAGTGTAGTACCAGTACAATCGACCCCATGTACTGAGTAAGTGCCGAGCCTAACCTCGGCGAAGTAGTGACGAGGCTAGGACAGGACACCACATAAAACCTGGACATAGGAACAATAGAATTAAAGAGTTAACATTATGTCAGATAATGGGAAGGGATCATGCTATAGGGAATTTAACATAAGGAGTAAGAAAAACAACAAGACAGCAATAAACTGTAATCAACAATAATTTAAAGCAATAAGAATAGAAAAGGAACTCACACGTCATCACCCTTCGTGCTTTTACTCTCATCCTCCCCATATCGTAAATAAGCATACACGGCATCACCCTTCGTGCTTTACACTCTCCTCACAATAGAATATATTTGGATCATGCACGGCATCACCCTTCGTGTTTTACACTCCTCCTTACCAATCACAGAATCATTAACAACATACACAGAGGGATTTCACAGGAAATTGATATTTCATCATAGTTTCTATTATCATTTATCATTTCAATCTCAATTCAATATTCACAAGGGATTTCATCATGGTGGAACTGGATACCAAACTTCCAACATTTATACAACAACGATAATTACAAGTACTAGGATTTACAGCTACCAAAATAACAAGAATTTACTTTCACTCGCATGTTATGACCTGACCACAACGTATAGGTACTCGTCACCTCACCTATACATTGGATTTACCAACAAAACAGGTAACAAGTAGTCACACAATACGTATTCCCTCAAGCTATGGTTAGACACAATACTTACCTCGAATCACAGTTTTTCATATCAAAATATGAAAATCGACCCCGGGCCCGCTTGGTCTAAACTCAAGGTTCAGACCAAAATCCGTTTACTCATTCCCCACCGAGCCCGGATACACAATTGGTTTTGGAATCCAACCTCAAGTCGAGGTCTAAATTCCCAAATTTTGAAATTCCTAAGTTCTACCCAAAACCCAAATTTTTACCATGAAAACTCTAGATTTTTTGTTGAAATCTTGTTAAAAGTTGTTAAGAATTGAAAGAAATTAGTTAGAGATCACTTACCAATGATTTGGAGAAGTTTGGGGTTTTGGAAAATCGCCTATGGAGGTTTAGGGTTTGAGAGAATTGAAAAACAGGTGAAAAATCTCGTCTAAAATCTGTTTTAACAGGTTGCGGATCTCGCATTTACTATCAGGGATTCGCAATTGCAAACCCTTCAAATTCCAGCAACCATCACAAATGTGATGAAATTGTCGCATTTACGACTTCTGAGGGATTCCGCATTTGCGACCAGAATCTCGCATTTGCGAGATCAGAGGCTGGCCCGGGACTTCGCATTTGCGAAGCCTGATCTCGCAATAGCGAAATCAGAGGCCTGCCAAAATCAGATATTAGCTGAGTGAAATTTTTCTAAGTCTAAACACTCCGTAGCCTACCTGAAACTCACCCGAGCCCTCAGGGACCCAAACCAAACATGCACGTAAGTCTAAAAACATCATACGGATTTGCTCGTGTGATCAAATCATCAAAATAACATCAAAAACTATAAATTTAACCTCAAAACTCAAGATTTCCTCAAGAATACTCAAATTTCTAACTTTTCAACGGGACGTCCAAATCACGTCAATTCAACTCCGATTCGCATCAAACTTCACAGATAAGACTTAAATATCACAACAAACTTGTTTCGGGCTCTGGAACCAAAATACGGGACCGATACCAATGACTTCAAACATTATTTCATTTCTTTATTTTTTGTTAAAACCAACACAACAATTTTCTTCAAAAATTATTTTCTAAGGCTAGGGACCTCGGAATTCAATTCCGGGCATACGCCCAACTCCCATATTTTACTGCGGATCTCCCGAGATCGTCAAAAGACAGATCCGGGTCCGTTTACTCAAAATGTTGACCAAACTCAACTAAAAAGCAAATTTTAACTCTAGAAATTTCTATTTCTCATATTTTCACATAAAAGCTTTCCGGATTCACACACGGATAGCGCACTCAACTCGAGGTAATTAGAATTAGTCTTTTAAGGCTAATAAGCCTAGAATGGGGTCTAGATTCATAAAATGACCCTTTGGATCATCACAATATCCACTTCTAAAACAAGCGTTCGTCCTCGAATGGATATAGAAAATTACCTGAACTGACAAACAAGTTCAAATATCTACTCTGCATATCCGACTCGTACTCTCAATTAGCTGCCTCAACAGGCTGATCTCTCCACTACACTCGAACCGAAGGGTAACTCTATGATCTCAACTGACAAACCTGCCAGTCTAAAGTGGATGCCGGCTCCTCCTCATAAGTCAAATCTTTGTCCAATTGGACAGAGCTGAAATCTAACACGTGGGACGGGTCACCATGATATTTACGGAGCATAGACACATAGAATACCGGATGAGTTGAGGATAACCCTGGAGGAAACGCAAGTCTATAAGCTACCTCCCCCACTCTCTCGAGAATCTCAAATGGTCTGATATACCTAGGGCTCAACTTGCCCTTCTTCCCAAATCTCATGACACCCTTCATGGGCAATACCCGAAGTAATACTCTCTCTCCAACCATGAATGCCACATCAAGAACCTTACGGTCGGCGTAACTCTTTTGCCTAGGCTGAGCTGCACGAAATCGATATTGTATAACCTTGACCTTATCTAAGGCCTCCTGAACTAAGTATGTACTCAATAACCGAGCCTCTACTGACTCAAACCACCCAACTGGAAATCTACACCGTCTACCATATAATGCCTCATAGGGAGCCATTTGAATGCTCGACTGATAACTATTATTATAGGCAAACTCTGCTAGCGGCAAGAATTGATCCCAAGAACCTCCAAAATCAATAACACAAGCGTGGAGCATATTCTCCAAGATCTGAATAGTACGATCGGACTGTCCATCCGTCTGAGGATGAAATGTTGTGCTCAACTCAACTTGTGTACCCAACTCTCGCTGAACTGCCCTCCAAAAGTGCGAGGTAAACTACATACCTTGATCAGAAATAATAGACACGGGCACACCGTGAAGGCAAACAATCGCTCAAATATATATCTCTGCCAACCGCTCCGAAGTATAAAATACTTGCCACTGGAATAAAATGTGCTGATTTAGTCAGCCTATCCACAATAACCTAAACAGTGTCGAACTTCCTCTGAGTCCGTGGGAGTCCAACAACAAAGTCTATAGTGATACGCTCCCACTTTCACTCAGGAATCTCTATCTGTTGAAGTAAATCACCAAGTCTTTGGTGCTCATATTTTACCTGTTGGCAATTCAAACAACGAGCCACATAAGCAACAATATCCTTTTTCATCCTTCTCCACCAATAGTGTTGTCGTAAGTCCTGGTACATCTTGGCAGAACCCAGGTGAATAGAATACTTAGAACTGTGAGCCTCCTCAAGGATCAACTCACGAAGTCCATCAACATTAGGCACACATATACGACCCTGCATCCTTAAAACACCATCATCTCAGACTGTAACCTTCTTGGCACCACCATGCCGAACGGTGTCCCTAAGGACCATCAAGTGCGGGTAATCATCCTGCCAATCTCTGATACGCTTGAATAAGGAAGACCGAGCAACTGTACAAGCTAGAACATGGTTGGGCGAAATGTCCAACCTCACAAACTGATTAGCCAACGTCTGAATATCTGAAGCAAATGGTCTCTCACCAACTGGAATAAATGCAAGGCTGCCCATACTTACTACCTTCCTACTCAATGCATCGGCACCACATTGGCCTTTCCTGGATGATACAATATAGTGATGTCATAATCTTTCAATAACTCTAGCCATCTCCTATGTCTCAAATTAAGATCCTTTTGCTTGAACAAGTACTGGAGGCTATGATGAAAATAGTAAACCTCACATGGCGCACCATAAAGATAGTGCCTCCATATCTTCAATGCGTGAACAATGGCGGCCAACTCCAAGTCATGAACATGATAATTCTTCTCATGAACTTTCAACTGCTGAGACGCATATGCAATCACCCTGCCATCCTGCCTCAATACTGCTCCAAGCCCAACACGGGAAGCATCACAATATACTGTAAAAGATCCTGAACCTGATGGCAACACCAACACCGGTGCTGAAGTCAAGGCTGTCTTGAGATTCTGAAAGCACGCCTCACACTCATCCGACCATTTAAATGGGGCACCATTATGAGTCAATCTTGTCATCGGGGCTGCTATAGACGAGAACCCCTCCACAAAACGATGATAGTATCCCGCCAAACCCAAGAAGCTCCTGATTTATGTGGCTGAAGCAGTTCTAGGCCAGTTCTTTACTGCCTCTATCTTCTTAGGATCTACCTGAATACCCTCTGCTGATACGATGTGACCCAAGAAAGCTACTAAATCTAACCATAATTCACACTTTGAAAATTTTGCATACAACTGATTATCCCTCAAAGTCTGGAATGTTATATGGAGGTGATGCTTATGCTCCTCCCGAATGCGGGAGTATATAAGAATATCATCAATGAACACAATTACGAAGGAATCCAAATAAGGCTTGAAAACCCGATTCATCAAATCCATAAAGGTTGCTGGGGCATTAGTCAAGCCAAAAGACATCACCAAAAATTCATAGTGCACATACCTTGTCCGAAAGGCTATCTTAGGAACATCGGACGCCCTAATCTTCAACTGATGGTAGCCCGATCTCATATCAATTTTTGAAAACACACTGGCACCCTGAAGCTGATGAAATAAGCCATCAATTCTCGGTAATGGATACTTATTTTTGATAGTAACCTTATTCAACTGTCGGTAATCTATACACATTCTCATCGATCCATCCTTCTTCTTTATGAACAAAACCAGTGCACCCTAGGGCGAGACACTAGGCCTGACGAAACCCTTATCAAGCAGGTCTTGCAACTGTTCTTTCAATTCTTTCAATTCCGGTGGGGTCATCCGGTATGGAGGAATAGAAATGGGTTGAGTTCCCAAAGCCACATCAATACAAAAATCGATATCCCTGTCGGGTCGCATCCCTGGGAGGTCTGTAGGAAACACTTTGGGAAACTCCCGAACAATAGGCACTGACTCTGTTGAAGAAATTTCAGCATCAAAATCATGAATATGAGCCAAATAAGCCAAACATCCCTTCTCAACCATGCGACAAGCCTTGGCATAAGAAATCACTCTGCTGGGAGAATGACCAGGAGTCCCCCTTTCCGTTCTAACCGAGGCAATCCCGGCAAAGCTAAAGTAACTATCTTGGCATGACAGTCCAAGATAGCATAATAAGGTGACAACCAATCCATGCCCAATATGACATCAAAATCGACCATGTCAAGAAGCAAAAGGTCTACACTAGTTTCAAGACCCTCGATAACGACTACGCACGAACGATATACACGATCTACCATAATAGCATCCCCCACCGGCGTAGACACATAAACAGGGAAACTCAAGGAGTCACGGGGCACAACCAAATACGAGGCAAAATATGATGACACATAAGAATAAGTAGATCCCGAATCAAACAAAACTGAAGCGGTTATATTACAAACTGAAATGGTACTTGTGATAACTGCATCAGAGGACACGGCCTCGGGTCTGGCTAGAAATGCATATAATCGGGGTTAGGCCCCACCAACCTGAACTACGTCACCGGGAGGACCCCTAACAGGTGGATCTCCACATCTAGCATTATGACCTCTACCTCTGGCTACCTGACCCCTACCACTATCTGGCTGGGCAGGTGGTGCTGCAAATGGTGTCGAAACTATAGCACGAGAATTCTGGTGCTGAGAACTATCTGAGCATGAGGGAAAAACCTAACAATGTGCCTCGGGTCACCACAAGTATAACAAGACCTCGGCTGTCGAGACTACTGGTCAGCAAACTGACCCTGTCTACCTGGATAACCCCCCTGAATGCTCTGGAGAGAAGGTGCATTAATAGGGGCTGACTGATCAAAATAAGGCAAATGAGAGTCACGACCACCTGGGGGGCCCTTGGACGTCTGAAGTGCTGAATTAAATGGCCTGGAAGGATGGCCTCTGCCCTGAGTACCCCTGCCTCTAGATGAGGCACCACTGAATCCACCGGAATGGCGAGGTATCTTGTCTGACCCCTGACCTACCATCCCAAGAACCGACTAACCTCTCTTGGCCACGTTGGCCACGTCCTGAAAAGAAATCTCAGCCCCCATCTCTTTGGCCAACTGCAACCTGATGGGCTGAGCAAGGCCTTCAATAGATCTCCTAACTCTCTCTCTCTCTCTCTCTCTCTCTCTCTCTCTCTCTCTCTCTCTTTCTCTCTCTATGGATAACAAAAGAATAGCATGTCAATCCAAATCCAGAAAGCGGTTCTCATACTGGGTAACTGTCATGCTGCCCTGCTGAAGACGCCCAAACTGACGACGCTTCTCTTCTCTAGTAGTGATAGGCAAAGAATTTTCCAAAAAGAGGTGAGAAAGCTGATCCCAAGTCAGAGCAGGTGACCCAGCTGATCTAATAATCCCTCCACCATTTCTTGGCGGAACCAGTCATCTGAAACGCGGTGAAGTCGACCCTATTTGGTCCCCAAAATACCCATATTATGAAGAACCTTATGACAACTGCCCAGATATTCCTGAGGATCCTCTGAAGTAGCACCACTAAAGTGAACAGGGAAAAGCTTGATGAACCTGCCCAGTCTCCACAAAGCATCGGAAGTCATAGTTTCCCCATCAGTAATCGGGGCTGCAGCAACTGTCTGAACTACCCCAACTGGGTTGGCTGCTGGTATCTGGATCTGAGGAGGAGTCTGATCAGGAGTATGGGTAGCAGGAGTCTGGACCCCTCCTCCATCCTCAGATACGGTTGCTGCAACAAGGAGTGCGCCAGTCTGGGCCACACTCTCCCTAAGGCCTACTAATCAGACCAAAGCATCCTGAAGCATCGGGGTAGCAATGAACCCTTCTGGGACCTGAGCTGGTCCAGCTGGAACAGTCTGAGCTGGAGCCCCCTCATCAATCTCAACCTGAGGCTCCGCAGCTGGGCTTGCAGTATGAGCAACGGGCTGAGTCTTGCCCCTGCCTCGGCCTCTACCCTTAATAGGAGTTGTTGTTGCTGCTGGAGGACCATATTGTTGGTCAGTGGAAGAGGAGACACGTGTTCTCTCCATCCATGAGAGAATAGAAGCGTTCAATCAGTATATTTTTGAGATATCAATAATCTCACGACAGAGTAAAAATAAAATGGGTTTGTTCCTAACTTCATAGCCTCTAAGAGATAAGTACAGATGTTTCCGAACCGATCCCTCAGACTCTATTAAAATTGTTCGTGAATTGTGAGACCTAGGCAACCTAGCGCTCTGATACCAACTTGTCACGACCCAAATTTCCAACCCACGGGATCGTGATGGAGCCTAACACCATACTTTCTAGGCAAGCCAATGTTAGAAATTCAACTAATCGTTTACTTTTCAAAAATTTACTTCACCATAATAAAACAATTTAAAGTAAATACGAAAACTACTACTGCCCAAAAATAATACTAGAATAATATTCGAAATAGAAATAACGAGCCACGAACTAGTAATAACTACACAACTACCCAGAGTCTGGTGTCACAACTCACGAACTACTAAAGAGTACTACAAATAATTGGGCAGAATGAAATATGTCTCTGTTTTGAACGAAATAAAACAACAATCTAAATAGATAAGGGAAGACTCCAGGAATCTGTGGACGCCAGCAGATCTACCTCGTGACTCCGCGCGTATAGAATCAACAATTATTTTCACATAGCTTTGACTGGTACCTGGATCTGCACAAGAAGTGAAGAGTGTAGTATCAGTACAACCGACCCCATGTACTGAGTAAGTGCCGAGCCTAACCTCGGCAAAGTAGTGAGGAGGTTAGGACAGGACACCACATAAAACCTGGACATGTATAAACATACTAGCAGCAACAATAGCAATTAAAGAGTTAACATTATGTCAAATAATGGGAAGAGATCATGCTATGGGGAATTTAACATAAGGAGTGAGAAAAACAATAAGACAGCAATAAACAATAATCAACAATAATTTAAAGCAATAAGAATAGAAAAGGAACTCACACGGCATCACCCTTCGTGCTTTTACTCTCATCATACCCATATCATAAATAACCATACACGGCATCACCCTTCGTGCTTTATACTCTCCCTCACAATAGAATATATTTGGATCATGCACGGCATCACCCTTCGTGCTTTACACTCCTCCTTACCAATCACAGAATCATTAACAACATATAAAGAGGGATTTCACAGGAAATCGATATTTCATCATAGTTTCTATTATCATTTACCATTTCAATATCAATTCAATATTCACAAGGGATTTCATCATGGTGGAATCGGATACCAAACTTCCAACATTTCAACAACAATGATAATCACAAGTAATAGGCTTTACAACTACCAGCATAACAAGAATTTACTTTCACTCGCATGTTATGACCTGACAACAACGTATAGGTACTCGTCACCTCACTTATACATTGGATTTAGCAACAAAACAGGTAACAAGTAGTCACACAATACCTATTCCCTCAAGCTAACGTTATACACAACACTTACCTCGAATTCACAGGTCACTCACTGCTCAAGCACTGCTTTTCCTTTAGAATTGGGCTTCAACTCACTCGAATCTAATCACAATTGGGTTCAATATCATTAATTATTGCCAAAGGTATTAACTTTAATGAAAAACTATGGTTTTCTTATGTTTTTCTTATCAAAATATGACAATCGACCCCGGGCCCGCTTGGTCTAAACTCGAGGTTCGGACCAAGATCCGTTTACCCATTCTCCCCCCAGCCCAAATATACAATTGGTTTTGGTATCCGACCTCAATTCGAGGTCTATATTCCCAAATTTTGAAATTCCTAAGTTCTACCCAAAAACCCCAATTTTTACCATAAAAACTCTAGATTTTTGGTTGAAATCTTGTTAAAAGTTTTTAAAGATTGAAAGGAATTAGTTAGAGATCACTTACCAATGATTTGGAGAAGTTTGGGTCTTTGGAAAATCACCTATGGAGGTTTAGGGTTTGAGAGAACTGAAAAAGAGGTGAAAATCCCGTCTAAAATCTATTTAACAGGTTGCGGATCTCGCATTTGCGATTAGGGGTTCGCAATTACGAACCCTTCAAATTCCAGCAACCATCGCAAATGCGATGAAATTGTCGCATTTGGGACTTCCGAGGGATTCCGCATTTGCGACCAGAATCTCGCATTTGCAAGATTAGAGGCTAGCCCAGGACTTTGCATTTGCGAAGCCTGATCTCGCAATTGAGAGATCAGAGGCCTGCCAACACCAGATATCAGTTGAGTAAAATTTTTCTAAGTCTAAACACTCCGTAGCCTACCCGAAACTCACCCGAGCCCTCGAGGCTCCAAACCAAACATGCACGCAAGTCTAAAAACATCATACAGACTTGCTCGTGCGATCAAATCATCAAAAGAACATCAAAAACTACAAATTTAACCTCAAAACTCAAGATTTCCTACAGAACACTTAAATTTCTAACTTTTCAACCGGACATCCAAATCACGTCAATTCAACTCCGATTCTCATCAAACTTCACAGATAAGACTTAAATATAACCAAAAACTTGTTCCGGGCTCCGGAACCAAAGGCCCGATACCAACTATTTTAAATATTATTTTATTTCTTTTTTTTTTGTAAAAACCAGCACAACAATTTTCTTCAAAAATTGTTTTCTAAGGCTAGGGGCCTCGGAATTCAATCCCGGGCATACGCTCAAGTCCTATATTTTACTGCGGACCTCCGGGATCATCAAAACACACATCCGGGTCCGTTTACTCAAAATATCGACCAAAGTCAACTAAAAACAAAATTTTAACTCTAGAAATTTCTATTTCTCATATTTTCACATAAAAGCTTTCCAAATTCACGTCCAGACTGCACACGCAACTCGTGGTGATTAAAATTAATCTTTTTAAAGCTAATAAGCCTAGAATGGAGTCTAAATTCGTAAAATGACCCTTTGGGTCATCACAAATACTATTATAGAAGAAGACTATTTAATGTAGAGAACTTTACGTTACTTAGATTCATAGAAAACAAATCTAGATGGCACCCTTCATATAGGAATTTACTCTAACTTACTAAGAGCTAACTGTCTGAACATGACCCACTAACTTAATCACTAATTTACCCACTAAGCCATTAATAAAGATATGCTTGGACTCAACTAACCTGAATTATGCCAATTACCCAACTAAATAGGAATTACATCTTTGAATCAATATTCAACATTTTGCACCCTCCAGCTTGAGGGAGAGTGATGAGATTAGTATTGATGTAGCAGGGTAGTGAAGTATAGTTAAGTTAAATTTATGGGTGTATTTGTAATAATTAATAGTCAGTAACAACCACAGTTAGATCACATTCTTCTATCTATCGATTCTAGCTTATTGTACAAGTGCATGAATCTTAACACAAAGATGTGGCATTTCCAAGCGCTACTCCGAGACCTACCCCTTTTGTGACTTCGTCTTTCCATGACATTATAACAAGTTGATTAGAATCCTTGGCATATGTAATAGGTTCAGTTTCCATTTTAAGTGGCTTAGTCTTAACTTATTTGTTTCATTGGATTTTTTTAACCCTTTTTCTTAGTCAATTGTTGTAACATTGATTAATTTTGGCAAAATATATAAAACTGGTCGATCGACTGAAATAAGCATTCGCTAGTCAAGATACATATATGTACAAAAAATATATTTTGTACGCTATTATTTTTGGAAGCGACTAAAAATATATATTTTTCATTTATTTTCTTAAGACTTATATAAGGGTCTAGTAGTTGAAGTAGTTTTCAGGTAGAAAGTTAAGTCTTTGTATTTGCGTTCTTTTCCCGAGAACCACGTTAACTTTTCTTGTAAATAGTCATTTTTCCGGTACAAGTAAAGGATTCGCCTATTTTCTTTGTGTAACTGTAATTTAATATTGTTTGACCAAACAGTGTGGAACCTTTTGCTAAATTAATTAAATAAAAAGGTGATGGGTAAATTATAGTTAAATATAATAATTTCTAGATCTAACACGTGCTTGTATAAATAATGCAGAATAATGTTTGAACCAATTTAATACAAATGGTATTAAATGATGATGTCAAGAATGAGTGGAGGAACGATGATGAGCTATAACTATATTAAATGGTAATAAGTGTAAATAGAGAGAATGATTCCCCCAAATATTGAATGAGGTGGATGATTCTTCTCGCTGAAACCGATGTAAGACAAACGGATATTGGAATATATGAGGTTTTCTCGGATCTGATGAAAAAAAAAGGTGGAATAAACAAACCGAATCCTCGTGGAAAGGTAATATTTTGTATTGTCTCCCTAGAATCAACTTTTCATAAGAGTTTTTATCATAATCAATATTACATGCCTTTTGCCATATCTCTTCTACTATTTATATGGGATACTCCCAAAAAACCTTTAAAAGTACAAAAAAAGGAATATTCAATGAAATATTCCCTTTGAAAGTTCCAAAGCTACAGTAGCTGTTATTCTTTTTCCTATTGCTCGACCTCGGCCCTTATGGATTACCCGGTGGCTCAATATTGTCAACCCCTGGTCAACCTCGACCCAGTCACCCATGATGAGCCACAGTTCTCACACTTGGTCACCTATTCATGTCGAATTTCCTTAGTCGAATTTTGATCCATACAGTTAGTCCCTCCGCTTATCGAGGTCGTCTTTTGGTCGACCTCAATGAGCGGACTTCATCAATCACAATTCTCGAGAAATTAAGATGAGGAGGTCGAGTAATGGTGATCGCTGCCGAGGTGATGACGTGTCGCTCTGAGAGTTGCGGTCAATGAGTCAGGTTCATGGTGACGTTACAGCTGCATGCATCATCATACGCGCCTTCTCGATGCATTGCATCATTCCTTGAGCCTCTATTGTTTCGATTCTAGTGCTATTGACAGTTGTTTGCATTGATTCGAGCGTCGTGGTTTTCTATAAATAAGAAGGGGGAAACCCTTTGAAGAAAACTTTACACTCTCTGATTTTTCAATCCTGCCCATTGTTTCTTCTCTTTTTTCCTGTGTTCATATTTCCTGCAACTTCTATCATCACCATATCTTCTACAATTTTGGTTCCATCGTATACATATTAGCAAAAGATGACTAGCGTATATCGTAACCCTGATATGACCTCAAACCCACCCAATTCCGCTGTCAGTGGCCATGCCTTCTGGTGAAGGGGGGACATTGTTATGGAGGATGAAAGCTTCCCTACCGTGGAAGAAATCATTCCTCGTAACCGAAGCTCCAGGTCAGATTTTTCAAAGCTACCTGCGCATAACCCTGAGCCCATGAAGTCCTAGATTGAGGCAACTCATATTGACGCACTTAGGCCCAAATACAACATCCCCGCTCACGTGGACCTGGTCCCAACTGGGGACGACGTGATCCAGGTTCATCGTCCCAGGTATTGCGCGTTTTACGCATACCCGTTCCAAGTGGGTTACTCTCTCTCTATCTTCCTCCGTTGGCGGAGGAGTTCTGCTGTTACTACGGCATCTGTCTGTCCCAACTCTCCCCCTACATTTACAAGCTCTTCCTTATGCTGATAAAGTTCATGGAGCTGGCCGGCTATGAGATTTCTATCCCTTATTTGCTGCATCTCTTCACCCCCAACTTTCACAGGGTCATGATGATACATTTTCGCCACCACGGGACCAATGGGCTGGTGGCACGAATGGACGATAAGGCGAATTATCGATTTATGGTCAACTTCTTCTTTATCAAAACCGAGAATGTGGTGGTGAGCCTCAGTGGATTTCATGAGCAGTGGAACTTTGCCCATAGGTGCTTTTGCTAATTGAAGTATGTTCCTTTCTTTTATTTTTTTGTTTTCTGGCTTGATCGTTCTTTTTTCTTTTCGTGTAGCTGAGAAGCATCCTCCTTCGTTGGTCGTCGATATTTGTGACTGGGTGGCCCAAATATTTTCCCACACAGTGAGGATCCGTGACTGGTTATCGTTCAACAAGAAACTTAGGCCCAAGCTTTCTTCGACCGGTAATTCAGGTTTCGATCTTTAACTACTTCGACCTCATTATTGTCCTTCTTTTTTTTTACCTACAGTTTCCCCTTTGGTCTTAGGTTTGAGAGCTCCGAAAAAGGCGTAGGCTCCCGTTCCCGCATTTTGCTAACCAGGTGCCTCATCCGGGTCGCAGTTCGTGCTAACTGAGTCCGTACGGAATACTTTCTCTCAGACACCGTCTTTGAGTAGGCCTGGCCATCGGGCAGCTGCTCCACGAGTGGAGACTCCGGCCTTCCCAGTATTGCATATAGTAAACGAGTCTTCATCAGGTGAGGAGGAAGTGGCTCCGCTAAAAAGGCGGAAAGTGGAGGTTGGCGGTGTGGTTACGGTAAATGAAGAGCCAACGGGGGGCGATCACGAGCGAGTCATGGCCGCACCTGAGAGTGATGTTGTTTTAGGCGTGGAGTCTGCACACCCTTCAGTTGAAGAGATTGTTCCCCTGCCAGAGGTCGCCGCGGAAGGAAGGCGGTCAAAGGCAACAGAGGTCGCCATGGAAGAAGGGCGGTCAGAGGCAGCGGAAGTCGTATCTGTAAAGACCCGTAAAATTTCATAGCTAAAAATAATGCCCAAATAGGTCCCCGTGTTGTTATNTAAGGATCATTGTGCCTTGATTTCACATAGTTATTGGTTGATATGAACTTATGTTCTTCATGATAAAGATCCTTGTGATATAATTGTTGGTGATTGTTGTTATGAAATGGGAACGTACGGTGGGATCGGGTTGCGCACTGCAACATGAAGTAATAAGGGTGGAGAGGCAATAAGGGTGAAATGAGAATGTACGGTGGGATCGGGTTGCGCACCGCAACACGAAGTAATAAGGGTGGAGAGTTAATAAGGGTGAGATGAGAATGTACGGTGGGATCGGGTTGCGCGCCGTAACAGATGAGAAATTGAAACAAGTGAAATCTTCGTTGTGGTTTTTTGTAAACTTGTGTGGTTACGCTAATTGCTTTCTAGTTGTGTATTGTTTGATTCTACTTGGAATAAACTTGGTTCATACATGCTAGTACTATTCAATGGTACTAACATCCCTTTTTCCATGGGCGCTACATCTTTTATATGGATGTAGGTAGTTCCACAGCAGGTAGCTCAGACCGCCGATAGTGGTGTTTCCCCTTCGTACCTTCAGCAGATCTGGTGAACCCCATTTCCTCTCGGGGCCGTGTGTAATCTACATCATCCTTTTTGTATATGTTATGAATTTTAAGGTATAGCTGGGGCCTTGTTGCCGGCAAGTCTTTGTAAACCCTTAGTACTCTTAGAGGCTCCATAGACATGATGTGGGT
The DNA here is from genome assembly GCA_005239525.1 of Nicotiana knightiana. Taxonomy (NCBI): domain Eukaryota; kingdom Viridiplantae; phylum Streptophyta; class Magnoliopsida; order Solanales; family Solanaceae; genus Nicotiana; species Nicotiana knightiana. Next base: position 77,792 of record ML416159.1, on the reverse strand, counting down.
TGTACATATATGTATTTTGGGCGGTAAATGTGTTTACTACTAATCGTGGTCCGAATCGGAATTGTTTTATGCTTTGTGATTATCGAATGTGGAAATTATAAAGAATAGTATGAACTCAAGTAGTGGATTCATGCTTAAACTCTAAATTGCTAATTCATGTGGAATAATGTATATTATAAACACGGGGGGATGCGTTGGGTAGGAAAGGCAATCCAGGTCCGCTTGACCGGGATCATCCGATTAGGTGCCGGTCTCGTCCCTCAGTTTTGGGTCGTGACAAACTTGGTATCAGAGCCTAAGGTTTTTAAAAGTGTCCTAGGATGTCTCGGAGCCGTGTCTAGTAGATCCCTTCTTATCGGTGTGTTTTCGACCACATCTATAATTAGGGGGCTGCATGGACATTTAGGAAAATACCCTTTCATTGTTACTCTGTATCGTGCGATGAAGTGGAAGGTCAAAATATCTTTATCTAACCCGTGTATTGTTCCAATTTTCAGTGCATGGCACCCAAGAAGAGAGCCTGACTCGACCCAGAGGCTAATGCCATCCTAGGAGTGGCCGTGAATTCCTTATCTGATGGTGCGGGTGAGAATGATTCCCCGACCCTGAATCTGCCTGACTCTTCCATCCCAGGCTGGGTTATTCCTATTCCTGCTCCAGCGGAGGGTGCTACAGTCCCTCCCGGTATTTCTGATGGGGACCTTAGGGGACCTATTCAAATGTTGACTCAGCTAGTGGCCTCCTAGGCCCAAAGATCACATGATTCCCCTGCATCTCTAGCGAGCAAGGGGATTCTTCAGGTTCCAGGGTCAACCAGTTTCTATAGATAGCCCCTCTAGAGTTCACAGGCACCGACCCCGAGGCTGATCCTCAAGAGTTCATTGATGAGATGTGCAAGACCCTCCGGGTTATGAAGGCTACAGAGACCGAGGGGGTTGATTTGGCTTCCTATCAATTAAAGGGAGCAGTGTATTTGTGGTTTGAGATGTGGAAGGGGTCCCGTGGGGAGGGGAGCCCTCCGGCAAAGTGGGATGAGTTTGTTGATGCCTTCATGGATCATTTCTTGCCTGCCGAGACTATGACAGCCCGTGTTGCGGAGTTCGAGGTCTTTAAGCAGGGCAACATGAGTGTGTAGGAGTACCACATGGAATTCGTGCGCCTATCCAAATATGCCACCCACATGATGCCGACTATGGAGGCCAGAGTTTGACAGTTTGTTCAGGGCCTTGGTCCTTTGGTTGTTAATGAAGCTGCTACCGCTGCTCTGCATTCGGATATGAATTATGGGAAGATCGTGGGATTCGCCCAGGCTAAAGAGGCTTGGAAGTTGAAGATAATAATGGAGAGGGAAAGTAGTAGTAGGGCCCGGTCAGCGGGAAACCCTGGGAGTTTAGTTAGAGGAGGGAGATCACTCCTTGGGAGAGGGTCATCAGGGCCATCCCAGTCCTATGCTCAGCCCTCAGCCAGTGCCCCGTCATCAGGACATAGTTATCAGCGGGGAGGTCACTTCT